>JAMPIV010004064.1:262500-362390 GCA_024509875.1 Oreohelix idahoensis
AATAATCTCCAAAAGAACGTTTCTAATCGTTCCGCACAGAATACTCACTTGGAGTGATTTCCCTTTAGCAGTGTTTCTTGGACTGTATTTAAAGTGCCCTATGCCGAGACAATTATAAACAAAATACATTTTTATTTTAAACGGGGGGGGAGGGGGAGGCAAGTCGGGCAGGGTGTTAAAGCTTGAGGCTTTTAGTTTTTTGTTTAACTGACTTTAACTTGTCATGATTACTTTTTTATAAGAACCCCACACTGACGTACTGACTCAAAGGCTGACGAAATATTAAATGTCAGACTTATTAACGGTCTGATTCATGTACTGACTGATGGACTGCGTGACTGACTGATGCACTCCTGATGATTGGCTGATGGACTAACTGACGGATAACGGATAGATTGCCAATTTGACAGACCGACTTACGAACTGATGTACGAACAGATGGATTGATTTATTGGTGAACTGAATAAATCAAGAACTAACTGACCGACTGACCACAGTATCGACTGATAGACTGAATAATGAACATACGGACTGAATGATGGACTGACTGACACATAAAGTGATGAAATGACTAACTGACAGAGTGATTGACGGACTAACTGATGGACTTATTTACTGTAACATGTAATCATTAATTGTTTTTAATATCTCTCCCTTGTCCATAGTCAGGTCTAGAAGTTAGTACAGAGGTTTTCAAACTGTGCGTCGCGGCTCCCAGGGGCGTCGTGGCCCTTCTAAGGGCGTCGCGGTGGCTTGGGAAAAGTGTTGGGCTCGATATTATGAGCCAAAGTCCATCAATAAATATAGATCTTCGTAGGACGACATGTTTGCGCCGAGGTATTATTACATGTACCAATACGTGTCATTAGGTACGAGAAGTTATTGACTAATACATGCCACATGCTATGGTTTACCCATAATCTGTACAAGGTGTTTGCGTTTTCAGATGTGTACACCCTGTACATAATTTCTGTACAGGTTTTCTAACCCATTCCCCTTATTACTGTGTCTCAGAGTTCTGTTATAAAATCCTATTGAACACAGGATTTCCCAGTCTGTTAGTGATAAGCACAGAAATAGACTAAATGATGACACCATCACATTATTTTTACATTGTAAAATAAACTCAGACATTTATTGTTTGGGGTTTTAAAATAAGTGAAGACCTGCTTTAAAAGGCAAAGTCCCCGTGCCTCATTTATAATGCAGCCCACTGTAATTGAAAATATGTTTACACGAATTAACTCTTTCGATATGTTTTTTTCAGTCTTTGTACAGGTTTTGCGGGTCTTTGTACAGGGTTTTGGAATTTTTGTACAGGTTTTTCATCTCCGAGGTGTGGCATGTATGTTGACAAATGTACCATAAAACTCCAGAGCAGGTCTATGTTACGAACAGCTGATCACTAACTCTGATGTCATCATGGCGGATGCTGGTGTTAAGAGATGAGATGACCCAACAGCGATCGTCCAAGCCGACTCTGTTTATGAGCTGTGCGCTAGTGACCTCTAGCAGGCTGGCTTGTTATTACTACTGTTTTGGTAGATGGCAGTCGAGTCGTACCACGTGTCACAATAATTAAAATCAGTCTGGTCTTGCTGTTTTGTAGTTTGGACGTAGTTTTGTCCAATGCAGTTTTTTTAAAAATTGTGTTGTGTAATTGTCTCTGTTTTTCAGACAGTATAGATACATTTTTAATTAAGTGTGCAAAACGAGATATTTCTGAGGCGTCGTGCAGTTCTAAAGAAGAACGGAGACGAAAACATCGTAAGTATGACGACAGTTACCTGCACTACGGGTTTACGTGCACTACTGTGGGAAATGAAGAACGCCCACAGTGTGTCATTTGTTTTAAAGTTCTGGCCAGTGAAAGTATGCTTCCCAATAAAATGAGACGACATTTGGAATCAGTTCATGGCAGTTTGGTGAACCGACCACTTGAGTACTTTTCTCGCAAGTTAAAAGAAATGACAGAACAAAAAGCAACGTTCACTAAACAAACTACGATTCCTTCAAAGGCTCTTCTTTCATCTTACAAAGTTGCTTACCATGTAGCAAAGAGCAAGAAACCCCACACCATTGCGGAAGACCTTATCTTACCTGCTGCTGTGGACATGGTGTCTACTATGATAGGTGAGTCTGCCGCCAAGCAATTGATGAGTGTGCCTTTGTCAGATAGCACTATTAGTCGTCGAATAATTGAGATGGCTGACGATGTTAACGACCAGTTGATTGAAAAACTCAAATGTGATTTCGCTATTCAGCTAGATGAAGCTACAGATATGCACAATGATGCGTATCTAATCTGTTATGTGCGATTTTGAGGATCTTCTTTTCTGCAAAAGCATCAAATCTGGAACAAAAGCAGCAGATCTCTTTGAAATACTGGATTCTTTTATGGAAGAAAACAACATTAACTGGGAGAAATGTGTTGGTGTGTGCACTGATGGAGGTCGTTCAATGGCTGGCTGCTATGGCGGACTGCAAGCCTTGATTCGGAAGAAAGCTCCTTTCTGTGTCTGGACTCATTGCATCATTCACAGAGAAGCACTGGCATCCAAAAACATCAGCCCTGCCCTTAATGAAGTCCTTCAATCGGTAATCGAAGTAGTAAATTTCATTAAAACGCGGCCACTAAAGTGCAGGTGTTTCGATCAAATGTGCATCTACATGGGAGCTGAACATACTTCGCTATTTTATTATTGCAACTCTCGCTGGCTTTCACGCGGAAATGCCATCAAAAGGGTGTATAAACTCAGGAATGAGCTTTATTGTTATCTTGTCGAAGAAAAACATTCTAGTTCTGAAAAGTTCGTGGACAACGACTTTGTTTTGAAGCTAGCATATCTTTGTGATGTCTTCGAAAAACTGAATACTTTAAATGTGTCCCTTCAAGGTACTGAGACCCATATTCTGCAGCTGTCAGATAGAATTTTGGCCTTCAGAAAAAAAAATTGCTATTGTGGAAGGAAAGGTTAGTCAAGAAAGACGTAAATTACTGCTTTCCTTCTCTGCACACCTGTTTAGAAAACAAAGACTTGGAGCTGAGTGAAGAACTGAAGGCTGTGTTTGTTGACCACTTAACACAGCTCAGTGTTTACTTTGGCAAGTACTTTTCAGAAGTTACTGACCAACACACCTGGATCAAAAAACCCTTCAGTACAGAACTCCCATCTACACTCACTACTAGAGAGCAAGAGCAGCTTATTGATATTTCATCAGACTCCACACTGAAATCGAAGTTCGACTCTTCATCACTACCAGAGTTTTGGAGCTTGGTGAACCAGGAATATACAGAAGTAGGCAGCAAGGCCCTACGAGTTTTGATTCCATTTGCAACATCCTACTTGTGTGAGACAGGGTTTTCTGCATTGGCTGCCATCAAAACAAAATACAGATCGCGATTGAACGTCGAGAAGGAGATTCGAATCGCAATTTCCAAATTTGTGCCCAGATTTGAAGAACTGATGATGAAGAAGCAAGCTCATCTTTCTCATTGACTTTGTGACACAAGTTCCTGAGCACTGAAGGATTACATGAATGTTTCTATTCGCTCAACGATATACATCTCCCCCCCCCCCTTCCCCCCGCCCCCCTTAAAAAAACATTATTTTGTTTAAAATTGTCTCAGCGTTTTGCACCTCAAATAGTGTGACAGTCAACGAATCACTTTTAAAGGGAAATCACTCCAAGTGAATATTCTGTTCGGAACGATTGGCAACATTCTTTTGGAGATTACCTTTCTTGGTTAAATTTGATTTTTAATTATATATTTATTTTTAAATGTATTATATCGAAATAAACTGTACTGTTGATTAACATTAGATTTTTTAAAAATAAAACAATAACACGTTTTTACCTTCCCGGCAACAATCCGGTGAGCACAAACGTTTAGCATGTTGAAAGACGTTATTCGAGCTTGAACTCTGACAATTTCATTTTTGTGCAGAAACAAAATGCAACTGCATTTATAAAACGTTCGGAAATTCGTGCCCACAGACAGTGTCAATTTTCTCCAAAACTGTTTGTTGTATGGACATGAATTTTTGCATGCAGTCTTAGATTTTCCATGCAGTTATTAATATATTTTTTGCCCTTACAAAATTCATGTCATGTTCGAATTTTCTTCTTTACGTTATATAAAAAACTCTTACCGTTGTCTGGGTTAATTTTTCTTAGTTTTACAGGAAATTTACAAGATCCGTTCAAAATTTTTTTTTTTTTTTGGTTTGAATTAGTGTAGTGACCACATGTCCGCACGAGTGCGCACCTATTGTACACAGTCGCGAGTAACTAATTCAAAAATATATATATATTTTTGAACGGATCTTGTAACTTTCATGTAAAACTACTAAAAATTAACCCAGACAACAGTAAGAGTTTTTTATATAACGTAAAGAAGAAAATTCGAACATGACATGAGTTTTGTAAGGGCAAAAAATATATTTATAACTGCATGGAAAATCTAAGACTGCATGCAAAAATTCATGTCCATACAACAAACAGTTTTGGAGAAAATTGACGCTTTCTGTGGGCACGAATTTCCGAACGGACTATAGTTCGGTAGTGTAATGGTTGGGCCCTGTCTCGTACTGGGATGCAGCAGATGAAAGGGAAGATTTTTTTAAAAGCCTGACTGATTAAAACACTATCCTACTTCAAAGATTGTTATTTTCTCCGCACTAGTAAACTAATTTACATTCGATTACATTCTTTCTTTTCAATAATACAAAAACATTAGGGACAATGGTGTTAGGGGGTAAGGTATTGGACAGCAAAGATTAGTACCACGGCCCACCACCAATGCGTCGTAAAGAGACATCAAGGAACTCTAGAGCATTCTTTAGCTTCATCTTGTCAGGCAGAGTTCTGTAGAAATCACAGCTGCAAGATCTCAGGACGTGTTAATCGGAGGTTTGCTGCAAGTTTGTCAGCTACAATGGCCGTTCCATGCTCCTTAGGGAACAAAAACTGAACGAAATTACAAATTCATTACAACACGGATATGTGTTGTGTGTGCTAATTACGTGCGTGATTTATTGTGAATCTGGTTGAAAGGTAAGAGGTCAGAAGAACAGTGAGTGGGCGAGTGGCAGATCTAATGTGTGAGTGATGAAGTGGGCGAGTGGCAGATCTTATGTATGAGTGAAAAAGTGGCTGAGTGGCAGATCTTATGTATGAATGAGGAAGTGGGTGAGTGGCAGATGTATTTTTGTGAGGGACTGGGTGATTGGCAGATCTGATGTGTGAATGAGGAAGTGGGTGAGTGGCAGATCTGATGAATGAGCGAGGAAGTGCGTGATTAGCAGATCTGATGTGTGAGTGAGAAAGTGGGTGAGTGGCAGATCTGATGTGTGAATGAGGAAGTGAGTGAGTGGCAGATTTGATGTATGGGTGAGTGGCAGAGCGAAGAAGCAAGCGAAACAAGTTAATGCACACCAAATGCAAACTAAAATTCCGTAAAAGAATGTCCAGGTAATGAAAAACCGGAAATACAAAACAGTGTAAAGAAACAAAATAACAGTATACAAAATAAACTCAATCACACGACACAAGTTAATGAAGCACCAAATATACTGAACAATCATTTCATTAACTTAAACAAGCCGTATGAAGTAAAATAAAAATATTAGTGAGCAATTACAGAACGAAGGTCAATAACGAAATGAAACAATATCACTGCCAACAAGATCAAAAGCCACCGATGGAACGACTTGTCTCTGGGGAGACAACAAAAAAACAAAACTAACTCGTCCGTGCCGTGCAGACAAATGCTAATTAGCGCGCGGGTGCGAACACGTGCAATTTTTTAGTAGTACAAAGTAGACTCTCGTCATCGTGATCCGACACGCGACCTGAGAGAATTATTGGTGCCAGTACCTGGTGTATGTGCCAGGAAGATCAAATTAGGTCAATAACACAATCTCGTTTACTGTTGCCATCAAATATTTTCAACCCCCCCCCCCCCCTCCCCCTCCCTTCCACCACCGAATAAATAAATATATACAGGTAAATAGCTGGTACTCGTAAGGCAGAAAGAAGGAAGATACTAGGCATCAGAGCAGAACTATAATTGATTGGCTTACCGGGGAATCGAACCAGAGACCTTTCGAACTGCACCATCGCCATGTGGCGAGAGTGAATCGTGAAAGGACACACAGCCAATTAAATTTTCAGGATCGTATATGCAACTATGAACTATAGAATCCCTGAACGACCCAGACGTTTGTGTACTCAATCCTTTCACGAATCATTATCTATCTATCTATCTATCTATCTATCTATCTATCTATCTATCTATCTATCTATCTATCTATCTATCTATCTATCTATCTATCTATCTATCTATCTATCTATCTATCTATCTATCTATCTATCTGTCTGTCTGTCTGTCTGTCTGTCTGTCTGTCTGTCTGTCTGTTTGTCTGTCTATCTATCTACTATCTATTTTCTGCCCATCTGTCTGTATATATGTTTGTCTGACAGCCTGCATGTCAGTCCTAGTACCCTCCTGTCTCTACACCTATACATCTTGTCTATCTGTCTGTTTTCTCTCGGTCTCTCTGTCCGTCTTTATACCTTTTTTTGCGTCCGTGTTTCTTGAACAGTTTTCTTGTCTGTCTCAATGTCTATCTGGGTTCTGTCCCCATAATAAGAAAAAATGTTTAAAATGACAAGTTGAGGGGCAGGACGCGTGTCAGGGTATCTGGCGCCCTAAACAAACAGCTAATTTGGCGCCCTAGGTCAATATCTAATTTAGCGCCGCTGGAAAGTTTATATACTCTGTATATATACTTACATGCACACCCAAACAGATAAAACATATACATGAATGTGTGAATACACATTTATGTACACAAGCGTATTTGCAATGGCACAGAAGCTCTACACAAATTATTATTTCTTTGTTTCTCAGAAATTACAGCCTTCGTTATAGTATAAATATTTAGTTTACTCAGTTTTGCCGCCCCCTCACCTTCAGTAATATGGCCGCCTTAATTAAGCGATCTCTTAGTTCGTCGAATAGTAAAACCGGCTCTTGTTAGAGGGAAAAAATAAACGAAAGAAAAAAAAAGCCCATACTTTTTTAATCTGGCGTCAATTTTATTTTTTTCTTGTTTACAAGGAAAACAAACTTACAGGTGTATTAGTCTCTACAAGTATATGGAATTGCCCTATCGTAAACCATACTGAGATGTTTAAGATAGCGACATGTCCCACACCACATTATAATGTTTAGAATATTGGCCTGTCTCACATCATAGTGAAGATGTTAAGTATATTAAAATCTACCTGATTAAACATTCAAGAAAAGAGAGCTGGTGAAGGGATGGCACAGGATGAAGTCGGGCTGTTAAGCTCACAGTTAAGATGTTCTAATCTAGAAGTAAGGAACAAGTGGCTACTTTGCCCTCTCCGCTGGACCTATCCTATGTTTCTAGGGAAAATATAATTGGCTTTAAAATATCCCTTCAATTTACAATTACTTTAACACAGAAAAACATGTATCAGTGAAAATAATTCAACAACTTTAGTTGTAAAAATCAAATCAAAACATTTATTAAGTATTGAATATCTTCTAGTTAAAGTATTGAAAAAAAATGGAAAAAATGTACAGCATAGATTGCACAAATGAATTATCTACACTGTCTTTGGTTATATGATTCTTTACTGTTCAAAAAAAGAAACGGAACTTTTTTGGTGTTACTTTTATAGAATATACTCGCTGATTGGACATCAGTCAACCTATCGACTGTATCCACCTGGTCATTAACTTCTCGTGGTTACCTGAATTGTACTCACCTCATGATTCGTGAGGTCATGAAAGAGGTCAAGGTCAAAACAACATTTTTGACAATAACTCGTGACAGGTTCATGAGAATCCCGTGAAACTTACTGAACACAAAACTCTCTGACGATATTATTGAATGCCTGTAAAAGATTGACGCTCCTCGAATAAATTCAGTTGAAAATTAAATGCGCAAGTATGGCTCATCTCACTACAGAACAACGACTCATCATCATTGGACGTTTACAGACTGGACAGTCACAAAGTGTAATGGCCAGACAATTTAATGTAGTTAGAAGCACCATTAGTCGCCTTTGGAAGCGATTTCAAGAAACTGGCTCAGTGGCAGACCGGCCGCGCAGTGGAAGACCCAGAGTCACAACTCCTGCCGAAGACCCCTTCATACGGCTGCGTCACCTCAGGAATCGACTTGCATCTGCGTCCTCCACAGTCCAGTCAATGTCAGCAGCTCGTCGAATTTCAAATAAAACGGTCAGGAACCGGCTGCACGACTTTGGTCTTTGGGCTAGAAGACCCTACAGAGGTCCTGTTCTTACGGACCGGCATCGCCAAAACCGACTGCAGTGGGCAAACTAGCATCGTCAATAGACCATTGGGAATGACTGGAGACGGGTTTGGTTTAGTGATGAATCATTTTTTGTGCTCCAGCGACACGATAGACGGAGAAGAGTTTACCGCAGAGTCCATAAGCGCTACGCCCAGAACAGCGTTGATGAGGCTCCTCCACATGGTGGTGGAGTGTCACGAAGTGGATTTGAGTTTATAGAGCCTGCCTGAATGAAAGCACGATCCTAGTATGAGAAAGTCTGAGAAGATAGAATTTAGATGAAAAATGACATGCCTGTGGACAGATGAGACTATTAGCTCAATGGCTAGAACCAGGATTTGACTCTCCCCTTGCCGCTTCGTGACTTCAAAAAAGCTATAGAATCACCCCCCTCTAACTACCTTTAAACACAAGGAGATAAGGTGTATAAAACGACCACAGACACCACTATACAGACAACATAGATTAAGTATAGAGTGTAGAAGCTGATCCAGTATATATATATTATAGATAAATTTATTTACACACAGAAATCATTAAAGTTCATCATACATCAATCAAATAAATAGCGTGCACTGTTGCACGGCCTGAAAACAAAGTAACAATGAAATTAGATAGACACTAGAAAAACCCCACTCACATTCACTCTTTCTGACACCATGCTGGGGAACAATAAAATGATTAGTGATTTAACAAGTCTAATTTGGTGGGGCTGTCAACTTTAGCCTCCACTCTCTAACACTAATAAGGTTTCTACTGTTGCCGTCCTGTTGCCTCTTCCTAAAAGAACGTCTACACAGCTTCCAACTTAGTAGGCGATATGCTCCGCTAACTAACACCACTAAAAATGCTACAATAATAGACTTGGCTTACAACGATGGCTCAATGTCTATTAGTCAAATGGCTAATGAACATACCCTACTGGTCCTGTCTATTTTCTCCCTCCTCCTCTCTCTCTCTCTTTCTCTCTCTCTCTTTCTCTATTGGTCTAAGTGTCTCTCTAACCCTCGACGACTGATGATGCGGCGTCTCCGTTACGCTCTTCTCTCGTTACTTTCGGGACCCAGGTATTGTAACCCTATCACCTGCTCCTGAATGTGGTGATGATGATGATATTCGTGGAATCAAGCATGAGGTACTTGATTAGCTGTCGAAAAACTTCTCTGCGGCTGAATAGCTTCTATAATCTTCCACTTTTAACCCGCTCCGGATTTACAGGAAAAACACAGCGTTGAATTCTGGCTGTATACGATTACACCAATCTCCCGGGCCACTTGCAGGTGCTGGAGACTATAATAGCGATGAGCTCGGGCTGTATGCTAAATAAACCCGTTTCCGCTCCTCACTGCAAACAGAGCTGTTTAGGTCTCGCTGAAGAGTTGAACTTCACTGAAATAGACCGTTTAGGTTATTTTCTTTTCGCTGCTGGCGATACCTCGAGTCCTCTGACCCCTGAGATATTTCCTTTTGCCGTGGATAATTTGTATTGGCAAATTATGTTCCCCCACTATTTGCCGGGACTCGCTGAAATTAAAAGGAAATGCGTCTAATGTACACCAACTCCAACATAACGCATCTCTAACACATATAGCTCCCATAATCTTTACAACACCCCTACTCAATACCTCACTCGTTGTTTACAACAATACATAAATAATACTACCCACGTAGCACTTAAATCTCACTCCTCCTACTCCCCTTCTCTCGTTCTGAACAACGATACATAATGTATTCCTACCCACATGTCTCTCTATCTCACTCTCCTTCTCTCTCTCTCCTCAACTTAAATCTGCCAGGTAAGTAAACAAAGCCCCAGACACTGTCTCACGGGTTACGTGGTTGTTACGCATGGCTAACCACGTGTCCAAACATTTCGACTAGGGAAATCCTTTGTCCGACCTTCCCATTACACCTTGGGTTCCCAACTTAAGCCCCAATTTAAATTAAACCTCGGGCTTTAGGAATAATTTACTCCCCTAAGTCGTATAATTCACTGATAACATAAATCTGTACCCTCCGACTGCATTTCTCACATTTAAGGTACAATAAAATTAACATACACACAATTGATTTCCCAATAAAATTACATTGGTAAATACACAGGAATAAATGGTGGTTTTACACAACACTTTACAACTACAGAGTACCCGCGTATGTCATAACTTCACACGCTCCTATCTACTGCCAAAATCCTAGAAAGAATTATGCACACTTTACATTCACGTCATTCTACAAAGAAAGTAATGGATGGCGCTTTACGTTTTAAAACTATAAGTTAATGTCCCCGAAGAAATTTTACTTACGGGCCTAGACTCTTATCAAAGAACCCACTAATAAGTAAAACGATAATAAAATTCCTACATACCAATTACCGCTGTTTTTCCCCGCAATGGAGACGATAATACGAAGTAGACCGGCAGGCAATTATTTCCTCATATAGAGACAGATCCCCTCTAAACGATTCTATATATACACAGAGAGCCACTCCAGCTGATCGCCTACGTATCTGCTTAAGCTATCAACTCGGACCAATGGAAACGCTTAGAAAATAAAATACCTTCGACCTACGCCAATCAGATTTGAAAAAGCGCAGACCGCGTGTCCAAAATGACATCACGTTACGTGACGTTTCTGACGCGTCATACAGGCGTGCCCGAAAATAGCGATTTTCGTAAACAACGAAAATCTACGTGATCGCGGAAAATCAGAAGAAAGTAAAACTGGTGGGAGTAAGAAATAAACCTACTGTCATAAAAAGAACCCATTTAATTACCTACAGATAAATACCAAACACGATATATATATTCAAATGAAAAGAAACATGGCAGACACATATAGTTACAAAGTGAAGACGAATGGTGAAAACTCAAAATAGAAAAACAGAATCGGGCCGGTTGAAGGACATAATTCCAGTGCAGCATAATATGGAGGTGTACTGATGTGGGGGGCGATCAACTTCATGGGAAGAAGTGACCTGGTGCAAATTGAAGGACGCCTGAATGCCCAACGATACGTCGCTGAAATTCTTCGTCCTCACGTCCTTCCACTTCTGGCTGCACGAGGGTCGATTTTTCAGCAGGATAACGCTCGACCTCATGTGGCACAACTCACCACCCAGTTCCTTGCTGACAACAACGTCCAGACCATTCCGTGGCCAGCATGTCATCAGACATGAACCCCATAGAACACTTATGGGATGAACTCGACAGACGACTCCACCAGCAAGACGCGGCTCCAGCCAATCTCCTACAGTTGTCTCTTGCACTGCGGGAAGAGTGGGCAGCTATCCCACAACAACAGATCCAACGGCTAATCGGATCCATGTTAAGGAGATGTCGTTCTCTGATAGAGGCCAGAGGAGGCCATACACCTTACTGAAACGGAGGCCTCAGTAGCAAAGAATAAAAGTCCAAACCAAATTTAATGAACATCATTTCATTGTTAAAGTCTGAAAGTTTCTTCATGCCAAGATTGAAACATTAATTCCGTAAAATAAAATTTTGGTACAAGTTTGAAATTTGGTGTCCATTACCACTGCAATAATGTTGCGTTTCTTTTTTTTTTTTTTTGAACAGTATAGTTTCATCACAGACAGTCTGTAACCTTTGGGTAGGATTGGTGATACTTGTTGGTATAACACTTATCTCTGAAATATGCGCTTGGTCCTTGAGTCTCGACGCTAAGGCCAGCCAAAGAACGCGACACTGTGTTACGTGCAGTCTTTGATATCTTACAATATTATACATTGGTATACTTGTTATGTTCGCAAATATTTTGTAAACAAAATAGATACTTTTTAGTGCTTAAGGAAAAGTCATTATTGAGTTACTTCCCTTGAAAGTTGTGTCGTCTCTTTCGATCGAACTCCGCGGATGAATCCAGTTTTACTGCGATTTATTCTTTGTTTGGGTAGTAATAGATTGTTCTTGCTTCAGAATATCTATGGCCTGAATTTATGTGTATTGTTTGTCTGAGTAGGACGAGTCTGTCTTATATCTGTATATCTTTACATATCTAAGTCGAACTATATGTTCTTTTGTCTCTAGAGAGGTCAAAGGCTGTTCGGCGGATGTGTCGCGAGAGAGAGGTGTGTTTTGGCTTCGCCCTGATGATGGGCTGTGTTTTTCTATGTCGGCTTGTAGCCGGAAAAAGTGATCTCTATATTTATGGGGAAAGTGATAGTCGTCTTGACCTATCATGTATGCTTTACCCCAGTGTTCATTCTTATTGCCAAGGAATGGCAGAATCATATTTCTGATACCCAGGTAATAAAAGATACTCTTTTGAACTCTCGTACGAAGCCACCGTTTTTCGATAGGTACGATTTTGTACATCTGAGAGGATGCATTTAACTAGATGGAAAACGACTCTGATTCCTAGCAGCACTATATCCTGTAGAATGCAGTCAATTGTATCATGATAGAATCTACAGAGCAATGAAACATTTAATGAATGACTAACTTTAAGACAGGTTCATTATCTGTATCCAAACGTGAGTGACAGCTCACGAGAGAAGCCATCTTGTAATCAAACATTTAGTGACTTTCAAGAAGAGAAAAGGGATGCCCGTATTATCGCTTGATTAGTCCAGAGATCACTGCTACACATGAGAACCCATTGCTAGCGGTTCAATTTGATTATATGGAAAAATCTGTGCTGGACATTATGTTAAGGAATCTTCGCTAGACGAGGTTAGGTCTAGAAGCCATCTTGGACATTGTTTATAATCTGACGTGCTTTGTCAGTAAACTCAGATGATATATATATGGGCAATACTGAGTGCTTGGCTACTGACAGTCCATTATACTATTGTTCTACATGAGTGCCCATGTAACATTGCAAGACCATTTATCCACTGTACCATGATGTATTATGCCAACCTGTGATTTGTCACTATCTGTGCTGTCGAGTGTGTACGTCCAAATTAAACTGTAGTAAAGGTACACAGTCGTTGGTGTCGATGACTTCCAGCCATACATGAGTGTGAGAAAAGAACATTTGTCAACACCACGAACTCTTCTTATCATTCGCATGTTATACACTCAATCTATGTCTACACACCACTGCGTAGGTCAAGTTGACATTCCATACTCAAACCACGAGCAACCCAACTACACAGTATTTAACTCTGGTGATGTTCGAGGGAGCTTCAGATTTTTTCAGCATGTCTCTTGCTCAGGGCAAGGGTCTTGTATTATAAGAGTTTATCAACTAATGATGATGACGTCTGTCTTCCAAAAAGAGACCTTATCACACTGCCTTTTCTATATATAGATGAGGGTAGTTGTGTTATACATGCCTCAATGCTGCAGGATATCTCCATAGTAACGTTAAGGAGTATTTGCAACCGATGTTTCTTGGATGCCGCACTATTACTGCTTTCTTGTGCTAAATTATGGTTTCCGGACTTGTGTTCCCCATTTTTTCTCCAATTATATATATATATATAATTTCCGTGTTTGCCTCTGCGCTCGGTCACTCAAATTCCCAATATTTTCGTCATAACTGCTTGTAGTGATATAATCCAATATGCCATACTTTCCGTCCACATGCTGCTTTGAGATGAAGTTGGAGTCACTTCCAACCATTCGTTGTTGAGATATTTACCTAACCCTAACCTCTTCTTACGACAATTGATATCCCATCACAATTAACATAATTACCGATGTATGTTACGTCGGTCGGTCTCACTCAAAATAGTAACTCGCGCCAGAAAAAAAAAGTGCGGAACGCACGGTGTGTGTCGCGAGAGGTTCAAATGTTATTTAAAGAATAAGATATCCTGGACATAAAGGTGTATCAGATGATACCAGGATAATGCCAGATAAGAGTCTGGTCTTATCAGTAATACCCCTTCTCTGAAAAGAGTATTGGTGTATAGACAACAAAGGTAGGGTCAAGCTGTATAAGTTCCCAGAGAAGATGGTACTGTATTACTCTGAGTCCCTATGTGCTACCTCTCCTGATCCTACTCTGTTAATATGATGTTTATTATGGTTATTAACTCTGCTTGGGGTAATTATTTAATTAAATTCACCAACAAAAACTGTAACTTAACTTAAAGAATTTAAGTAAGTCTGTTGGTAAATATTTACAATTTATTTGTACAGTTACTCTTTTCTGTTTGAAAAAGTTTTAAAATAAAGCATATTACAATATGAAATAAATAATAAAATGTTCAACAAAGTCTTTCACTGAATTAAGTAATATTCGATAATGTCACAGCTATGATTGCAGATCTACACTGCTTTTGTCATCATGAAATGTTTTATTTTCTGTAGTAGTAGCAGTATTAGAAGTAGTAGTAGTAGTAGTAGTAGTAGTAGTAGTAGTAGTAGTAGTAGTAGTAGTAGTAGTAGTAGAAGTAGAAGCAGTAGTTGTATTAGTAGTATAAGCAGTAGAAGTAGTAGTGGTAGTAGTAATAGTAGAAGTAGTATTAGTAATAGTAGTAGTAGTTGAAGTAAAAGTAGTAGTAGTAGTTGTTGTAGTAAAAATAGTAGTAGTAGCAGTAGAAGTAGTTGTAGAAGTAATAGTAGTAGAAGTAGTAGTAGTAGTAGTGGTGGTGGTAGTAGTAGTAGTAGTAGTAGTAGTAGTAGTAGTAGTAGTAGTAGTAGTAGTAGTAGTAGTAGTAGTAGTAATAGTAGCAGTAGCAAAAGTAGTAGTAGGAGTAGTAGCAGTAGCAGAAGTAGTAGAAGTAGTAGTCGTAGTAGAAGCAGTAGTAGAAGTAGTAGTAGAAGAAGTAGTAGTAATAGTAGAAGTAGTAGTAGTATAAGTAGTAGTAGTAGTAGTAGTAGTAGTAGTAGTAGTAGTAGTAGTAGTAGTAGTAGTAGTAGTAGTAGTAGTAGTAGTAGTAGTAGTAGTAGTAGTATTAGTAGTAGTAGTAGTAGTAGTAGTAGTAGTAGTAGTAGTAGTAGCAGCAGCAGCAGCAGCAGCAGCAGCAGCAACAGTAGTAGTAGTAGTACGATAGGAAGTGTATATACGAATGAGAAAATTACAGTGTGTTGCTGCTAAACTTACAGGCTTGTGTGTAATTCTGGAGGCAAAAGCCAGCCTTGGGAAATATTCAAATATTGAGAATGATGTCTAAAGTATGTCTGTAAGTTTGGAAATGTATTTAAAGAAGTATTCCTTACTGGAATGGCACACATACCAGGAACATAAGGAAGGATGAAAGTAATTGGATTACTGTATAGTTTGATATGTTACTTAGTGTAGTTTTATTCACGACCAAATTATTGTAGGGAGCCAGATCATCGAAAAAGGAGTATAAATAAGGATATAGTAGTAGTAGAAGTAGTAGTAGCAGTATTAGTAGTAGTAGTAGTAGTTGTTGTAGTAGTAGTAGATTGGTCTTGAAGTTGGAATTTCAATGGGATGGACCATCTCTCTGATACTATTCGTGATGGCTATCCAGGTAATCCTCAATGCGGCTGAAGGAATGGCTATAGGTCCAAAGATCGGTGGAATGTGTCACATGCCACCGCTCAAAGCATTCATGGATGACACAACAATTCTGACATCAGATGAACATCAGGCCTGGAGGATGTTAGCACGCCTGGATGAACTAGTTAGCTGGTGCAGAATGAGCTTCAAACCCAAGAAGTCGAGAAGCCTATCAGTCAGGAAAGGGAAGATAGCAGAGGTCATATTTACGGTTTCCAACCAAAGAATCCCTACTGTCATTGAGGAACCTGTTAAAAGTCTTGGCAGGGTGTACGATGCCTCATTAAAAGACTCAAAGGCAGTGCAAAACATAGAAATGGCAGACAGAGGGCTACAGATCATAGACCAAAGCAGAATCCTGGGAAAGTTCAAACTGTGGTGATTCCAGTTCATGTTGATACCGAAGTTGCTGTGGCCACTGCTTATATATGAAATAAGCACAAGTACAGTGGAAGCCATAGAGCAGAAGGTCAACAAGTTCATGAGAAAATGGCTAGGGGTACCACCAGGTCTGTCAGATGTAGCACTGTACTGCAAAAAGTCAAAACTTCTGCTTCCTTTCAAGTCAGTTGTTGAAGAGTACAAAGTTGGAAAGGCAAGGCTTGCAATGATGCTACGCGAGCCAGCTGATGACGTGGTTAAGTCCATTCAGCCCACACTGAAAACGGGAAGGAAGTGGAAAGTGGAAAAAGCTGTTGATGCTGCCCAAGAGTCACTCAAACTGAGGGAGGTAATCGGATACACACAAACGAATTGACGGGGATTTGGTCATGGAGACATCCGCTGGTGGTCCAAGCCATCAAGCAGGGAGCGCAGAGACATGGTAGTTCAGGAGATACGAGGAGCTGAGAATAATAAGAGGTTGCAAAAAGCAGTGCAGCAGGTCTAACAAGGCCAATGGACTACATGGGAAGGAGCCCTGCAGAGGTCCTTGACATGGAATGATACGAGTATATGGCATATGGCACCTCTTAGGCTCAGCTTCGTTGTCAGATTACTCTATGACCTGCTGCCGTCGGCCACCAACCTTGTGAAATGGGGAAAGTCGGATGATGAGCAGTGCCCCCTGTGCTAGGGGAGGCAGACACTATATCATGTGCTCTCAGCGTGTAAGGTGTCATTAGGGCAAGGGCGATACACTTGGTGCCATAACAAAGTGCTAAATGAGCTTGCTGCGACAATAGATCTGGCAAGGATGAAGGCGAATAGCAAACCCAGGCCGAGCACCGCAAATACTTACTTTCTGAGGGCAGGAAAGTCAGCACACCCCAAACCGAATAAACCTGGTAGCAGTTTACCATCTCTTCTTGACTGTGCAAACGATTGGGAGATGGCGGTAGACCTACCTGGACGAGGGGCATATCCAGAGAGTATCCGAAAATCGCGGAGACGGCCGGATATAGTGCTTCATTCTTCAGCAACGCTTCAGGTCATACTGATTGAACTGACCGTGCCATTTGAATCCAGATTAGACGAGCAACATTCGTTCAAAGCGGCCAAGTATAGTGATCTGGCCGCGGATCTGAGACACGATGGGTTCACTGCAAGGGTCATGGCTGTTGAAGTGGGCGCAAGAGGGCTTGTGGCTGCATCAGTGTATGATCTATTGAAACTGTTGGGGCTGAGGGGACAGTCGAGAACAAGGGCACTGAAGAGGCATAGTGAAACTGCCGAAAAGGTATCAGGCTGGATGTGGAACAACCGCAATGGGCAATGGAGATCGTAACAATAAACGCTGCGGTACAGAAAACACCAGGAATTTTTCTAAGTCCACAATACGCTGAGTTTTGTGGTGGACTAGTGAACGGGCTGCGACTCAGGGGCGACAGGCGGTGTATACTATAAGGGGTGTCAGTATCAAAAGTCCAGTGGGGAACGCTCAGTGGCTAGACTCGTTGACTTCGTGATGGTGTCTCAGTGTGTGCGACGGAACGAACGGAATAATTTGCCTTCTCTTTGTTACTTTCACAATTGCCTCCACGGCTGACGGAGTTGTGGATTTTAAAGTTGCTACCATAAGTGAAATGGGTTCATTTTCGATACAAGACAACAGGATGCTGAGACGCTTGGGAGTCATGACCCAAGTGGGCCCGCCCCCCTTAGAGTGTAAAGAAGTATATAGGGCCGAAACACTTGTCGGACGGGGGGATTTCTTCTGATGATCAGATTGCTTTCTGTTGTATCGCTCTGTAAAGAGTTTCCTATTATAGTAGTAGTAGTAGAATTAGTAGTAGTGATAGTAATAGAAGTAGAAGTAGTAGTAGTAGAAGTAGTAGTAGAAGTAGTAGTATTAGTAGTAGTAGCAGTATTAGTATTAGCAGTAGAAGTAGTAGTGGTAGTAGTAATAGTAGAAGTAGTAGTAGTAGTAGTAGTAGTAGTAGTAGTAGTAGTAGTAGTAGTAGTAGTAGTAGTAGTAGTAGTAGTAGTAGTAGTAGTAGTAGTAGAAGTAAAAGTAGTAGTAGTAGTTGTAGTAAAAGTAGTAGTAGTAGAAGTAGTTGTAGAAGTAGTAGCAGTTTTCTGTTTTGTGAACTGGGATTATGCTGTACAGTTGCCTTTTTGGGCAACTTCTCTGAGTCACTGAAGATGGCTCCCTCTGGTATTGGACAGAAATACCTGCTGAAATTCTTCCAAGTGGAATACACGAGATGTCTGGCCCTCTGACATAGACCGGCACTGCATCCGTAGTAATCTCAGTAAGGGATGCTTGTTCTATATTTAGGTTTATAGGATGAAACCTGCAACGAAGTTAAATACAATCCCTGTATTTTCCTAGCAATATCCCGCTATGACACAGATGTAGAAGAAATTTATGATCACAGTGAATTGAATTGATTGATGCTACTATATTATGTCTTGTGCGTCTGTTAGCACCCTGTCTGAAACTGTCTTTCTACCAAAGCTATTGCCTCTTGGGATATTCTGTTTTACTCGGACAACATGCGGCTTTCCTTTCATGTCATTCTTTCCAAGATCCGTCTGTCCTTCCTTTTTCTATGAATTTTAAAAACACACTTTTCATCATTTTCCGAACTGTTTGACCCACTTACGTGATCATATCCCCAGAATTATATAAGACATTATCTTCCTGGCTATACCCACACCTGGGTCTACTCTTCCTCTATGACTTGATGAAGAAGAATTGCCGTCTGTCAGTCCGTTGATTTTTATGAATTTTTTTACTGCGGTCCTAACACAGATTTTTCTCCCTACCATCTGGCCAATGTAAATAATGCCTCCGGTATTGTTACATTTTGCCACATCGACCACGATTGTTTAGTTTTAAAACAACATGTAACAAATTTAATAATGAATTAGTCTTTAACAGTTAAAATAAGGAGGGAATGATGAATTTTGCTGCAAATATAAGTTTTCGTCACGGAGGCGTAGGTGAGGATTTATCAAAGTCTGTTGCTTTCGCCTTTCTTACAAGAAAACTTAATTCTAGGTGAGTCCTGTAACCGTGGTTTTCGTCACTTCTTGGTGATGAGTGTACTTCTCTCACATGAGTGACGTAGTAACTTCAGTACGTCGAACCGTCTGATAGCTTGTAACCACATGTAGTCTTGTACCACGAACTTTTTAGACGAAATAGAAAACAAATGTCTGTGCTAAGTACATTTGTGGGCTGCCAATTAACAGGCGCATTCTCACTGTCCACCCACCAATGTTAATCTCTCAGAAGAATTAAATTCCCGAGTACACAGTGTAGCTCAGGGAAGATGATTAAAAATCATTAATATTCTTCCGGGTATTAAACTGGGAAAATGTGTCTGGACGGCGTGAATAATGAGTTGCCTGAGTTACAATTAACAAAGTGAATATGATAAGGGTGGATTTAAGCTGAAATGATAATGGTGCGCCAGAAAAATGCCAGGTACGTTAGCTCCGTTATAAGATTGACGACCACTTGCCACCCCTATCGACACCTGGTATTAAAGTGCAAGATGTAGGTGTCTTCTCTGATTTAGAATGTTGCTGTGTGTGTTGCAGTAGAACAGTTCACAGGGTACACCACAGGCAACATGACGTGTAGAGTCATAGAAATGGTAACTTCGCTTTAGTTTTATACCATTTATTGCACGCCACAAAACAGTCATGATATTTATGTCATCACCAGCATAGTATAACGAATGCAGCATTCAAAATCATATTAACTGATAGTCATGTAGGATTCAATACTCAATAGTTGTATTGTAAACAGATATCATAAAGTTCTGGTTCGTGAAGCTGTATAAATAATATATATAACTTCTGCAACAGTGTCAGCTGCAGATCTTCAATGTTCATAGACAACAATAAATGCTCCCTTTCTGATGCTAGCAGATCAGATGTATACAATAAGTCCGTTTACTGTCTGCACGTGAATAGCATACTGGGCATACAGGTCAAACCGACCTTTATAACGTTTCTAAGTCTAACCATCTGACTTGGACGTGATCTCTGATATAACGAATCCTGGAACACAGACAATAGTCTTGTTGGTCTAGAGCGACCCATATATATATAACTAGTTCAGGTATAAAGATACCGGTGGCGAAAATCCTAGTCAAAGTACCTCTCCATATTAAATCACACAGGCGAGCAAGGAGCGACAAAAATGACGAACTTCTAGATGATAGCAAAAAGTTCGATACAAGAGGAATTACCTTTCTTCGGAATCAACCACGAACATATGCCTCCAGGCAGGCTTGAATAATACTGGGAAATAGTCTAGTTAGTTAACTAACTCACAAAGACAATGTATTTCCCTCAGAAAATCACAAGACGCAGGTTGCGTCCGCTCGCTACTCAGACCATTTCTAAACTGCCCAGCTGGGCGGAACACACAGAACGAACTCCCAGTTTTTGACATGCGCAGAACTCATCTACGTGAGTATCAATTCACACAAAGCGATTTTAAGAACATTCGAGATAAAAGTCTTACACAGTCGCGCCTTTTATGGTCATGAACAGAAGCGTTAAGACAGGTTTCAGACATCTACAACAGTTGACTGATACTACCAAATAAGGAGATATGGTCACGCTTCGTTCAAGAAATTATAGACCGAACGTGTCTCTATACAAGAGAAGGCAAACTCCTAAAAAATGGTAGTCTCAATAACTCGGGTTATGTCCCTTTGACTGTAAAAAACATAATACACACTTCAGTCAAAAAATGATCATACATACGAAAAATGATCATACAAAGACTTTGGAAAAAGTAATTATTTGTGCGTAACACATATATCTCACAAAATATTATACACTTTAGGCACATGTGATATAATCAGCAGTCATCACTGCTCCGTTCGGAGTCTGGGTTCACTTCTGCTGTGGGTTTCCCGCACGACCAACTAGAAGAAATCACCAGCGCTTGCTGTAGTGGTTTATGAATGTACTAGTTTCATATCTTGAGGTTGCCAGCCTCATATATAACCACTTAGCAAGAAAACATGTCAAATTTACATTTGTAAAATAATTGTTACACTTACCCAAAAGTTTTGGGAATACACAATCTCCTCGCGTAGGGGAGAATGGACACGAGCGATTTAGGGTATATGCTCTCGAACCACTTGGTCTGGTAATTTTGAATCCCTTTTATGACGGGTGAATATGCGAAACAATTGGTCTGGGACAGTTTTTCTTATGACAGGCGATCCAATTCCTAATTTTCCAGTCTTCGTATTTTAAGTACTGGTCCCTTACGTTTTTCAGTCTCTGTATTTATAAAGGCGGGCCTACTTGTTAAGGTATTAAGTTTCCCAAATACTTCGATCTGTCACTTATTATATAGGAATTCTAAGTCCGATGTCTCTCTGGCTTCTCTGAGTCGCTCAGATGGCGTACGCAGCAGTCTCTCCGTTCTGTGTCTCTGATTTCATAACATTGTATGTGCAGTTCTCAGTTCACATCACAGATGGTGCTTCCGACGGATGTTCCAATAGGATGCATAGTTTATTCCGGCTTCTTACTTTAAACCAATCGTTAGCTCTTTAGCACTGGGTTGGGTTGTCTAATTTCAAAATACACTTACGTGTTTTAAAATATGAAATTTAATATTCCAACGCGTGACCTCTTACAAATCATGCGGTAATATTTCCGCCCACTCACAACAACATTTGACCATCTTTGCCTGGCGTAATGTCTTCCGCCAGGATGTCTACCCAGACAGATTATCTGTAACAATCACCAGGAATTGTCCCACAAAAAACGATAAACGCATCTACCCTCTGTGTAATCTGCCAGACAAACAGACACCCACGTCAGCAACCCAGACAGATAATCTTGGGTTCTTTTCATGTCGATCGGCGAGACCGTATTGTCACCAGCTTTTCACCTGGGGTCAAATGTTGAACTGACGCGTTTCAAAAAATGGTCCGACTGATAGAATAGATAAGCATATGACCAATATAATTACCTGGTATTCTCGCATTTACCTAGCGGAATTTAAACAATTCTGCGTGTAAAGCAGATGCGTCCGTAGTGGAGTAGAGTGTTAGAGACTTCATCCTACTAATCTAACAAAGAGAGCAAAATAGTATGAAAAGCATGATTTATGCCAAATAAAAGCAATAGGTGAGAAAAGCGAAGAAAAAAAAAATGATACTGCCGTAGGGCTGAAGGTGTGAGAGAGCCACCAAAAGAACACGTACAGAAGTTATGTGACAGTTAGCAATAGTGACATAAAAATAAAGAAAGAAATATAGTTTGACCATATTTCTTTGACATAGGTAAGAATTCATTTAATTTTCGCACATTAAAACCGAGTTAAGCATAATCAATCAACAGAGCTCAACCGCCGTTCTAGTACTAGTAGCAATATCATATGGTGCTCATTTGGATATAAGTTACCACACAAAAATTTAATAAGCACATCAAATGAGTTAGCCCAGGCAAAAGCAAAGATCCATTAAAAATGAAAAGTAATATATGCAACAACAATTTGTTAAGGGAAGTAACAAAGAGAGTTTTTTCAGTGTTATACTAATTCTTTGTTAAGGGAAGTAAGAAAGAGAGTTTTCCCGCATCCTAACATATATTAAATGTGTCACAGCCACTTAATTAAACAAACAGGACAAGGCCTGCAGGCCACAGAGATAGGGTTTTACAGAAGCACGCTAAGAACGGACAGCTAAACATAGTAATGAGGACGCCCTGAAAGAAGTCAGCGAGCACAAGGAACTTCTTACTCACATTATAACGGACATAAAATTCTGTCTTTGGGCATGTTATAGGAAAAGGACAGAAAGATGGAATATCATGTGTTAACAGGACCGATTGAAGGGGAAAAAATGGAGGACGACAATAAGAGAAGAAACTGTGACAGTTTATCATCGTGGCATGGACATTAGTCAACAACAGAATTGATACTCAGTACTGAAGATAGGAGGTTTTGGAGAGACTTGATCACCTATGCAGTCAGGTATGGTACTTGGAGAAGAGGATCCGCTGAATTGGAAAATTAAAGAATACGATTACCGTACATTTGTCGTAGTACTGATCATTAGTAGTTTAGGACATCTCATGTTTAGTGTAGTCCATAATTAACTGATAATCTCAGACCTAAGGGTTTTTTTTATATTTGGACATGGGCCCTAATATAACCGACTAGGTTGAACGGGACGCGCCTCGCCAAAACGAGGCAAAACTTCATTTTTTTTAAAAATGTTTAGTGTGTGATTGGATTGTTGTTTTCTTAAGATGATGGAATTTTAAGCCAGAGTGTTATATAAATATACAAGAACCAGTGTAATTAGAAGATCATACAGAACATGGAAGCCTCGATATAAAAAAAAAAAAAAAATTCAGACTGAGTTACTGGAGACGTTTTTCACACTGTTGTTAATTTTAACAACTTTCCTACATTGTTGTATTGTATTACATAGTATCAGTACATGTCAACGTATTTTACGGAGAATAAAGATTCTGGTATACATGAATGTACGAATGCTTGCTTACATGTATTACGTAAAGATGTTAGATTGGAAGTGGGTATGTATTACTGTATGTGCGAGCTTCCTCTATGATGCGGACATGGTCGAACCAGCATAGTTTGCGCTGTCTAAGCAGTGTATACATGCTTTGAAGGCCAGCACGTCACAGCATCTCAACATTTGTCGCTTTGTCCTTCCACGAAATAGCAAGGATGTGGTGTAGACATCGTAGATGGAAAGTATTGAGCCTTCTTCCTTGTTAAGCATAGGTTGTTCATGTCTCATGGCCTAATAGAATGTATGTATATAAGATTGTAACTATGTCGGATTTTATGTAGGCATCTGTATAGGCATCTTTACATGCTTTTCCCCAATCTTGTCAGCTTTCAGAGCCCTGGCGAATCTCCACCGCAAAATCAAATTTCAGAAACCTTTCTGTGTGCTTTATATCAGTTTTTGTTTTGAACGGCGCAGTATTCGCCATTAACTTGTTCTGTATATGCCACGTTCCTGTCTGCATGTTAGCTTTCATTCGTTCAGCGTGACCCAGCCATTTTAGCCACTTCTATTTCAAGGCGTTGCATACTGTAAACTTTTCATAATCGACGCTGCAAAATTGTACCAATTGTGTAGTTCGGATACACGATGGACGGTAACATCTGCAGAGATGTAAGGGAAGTAAGTCGATTAAATTGACAATGTAAGAAGCAAGTACTGTTATTTCCCTTGACAAGTTGGACTGCCGCCGTATTCGTGTAGCGGCAATGTGGCTAGAGAGCTTACTTCTTGATGCGAAGAGACCGTGTTCGACAACAGTACGTTCCGGTCTACCCAGCTGTAATAGTAGTACCCAACTCGGCTCTTAATTTAAAGAAGACAGAGGCAGCGAAAGGAAGGGAACAGGTTAATCCATCTCATAACGCTGAGACCCGTTAGGCATGTTGTCTCAAAACCTTTAATCCTCTACCACAGGAGCTGCAATGTGGATATCTTTACCTATTTCATGTTTAATTCATGAAAAGCTGGCAAGCTGTTAGTCCTGTTTGTTTAGTACAGCACAGGCATTACATGATAACATATAAGAGGTATCTTTGGGAGATGGGATGAGGATGGTGTAAATGTTCAGACAACTGGGACAAGACAGGCATTCAATAGATGAAGTCTGTATGAAGACTTCTTGCTGTCAAAACTAATGAGGACCGGAGAAATTAAGATGCAAGATGATAAACAATATGACGTAAAAAAAAAGAGAACGTCTTTGATGAAGGAAGAGAACATTTGTGCTGATAAGTAAGAAAAAGAGAAAGAAAAAAGGAAAAGCTGGAGAAAAATAAGTAAAAAGATGAAGAGGATAATGGTGCTCGTTATGGTGGTTATCATGATGATGGTGAATATGTTGGGGGTGGGGGGCATTATGATGTAGACGGGGGTTCCCAACCTGGGGTGCGATATGGCATTTCAGGGGGTGCGATAAAGAAGCCTAAGGTCAAGAGTCTCACGTTTAACCAACTGAGCTATCAACGTGATATTACTTTTGTAGGGGGGTGCGAACATTAATCAAACATTTCCTAGGGGTGCGGGGCATAGAAAAGGTTGGGAACCCCTGATGTAGACAATGATCTACTGATGATGACAATAAAACTGATGGTGATTTGGTGTCGGGTATGATGATGACGACATCAACGATGATAAAGAAGCCGGGATAGAATTTGGCGACAATAAATGGGGGGAAAAAAAGAAGATAAAGACGATGCAGGACAATGAAGAATAAAACAAGAAAGAGATTTGAAGAAGAAGGAAAACAAAGGTGGGGAATAAAGAAGAGATTAATTGTTTGATGAAAATAACAAGACGTCATATGGTCTAAGATGGTTATTGTAGAGTTTCTACTCAGTTTTTATTTACTTAGATTAAATATATGTCGACAATCGTATTGTTTGCAACATTCATGACTCTCGAGATAGATAGATAGATAGATAGATAGATAGATAGATAGATAGATAGATAGATAGATAGATAGATAGATAGATAGATAGATAGATAGATAGATAGATAGATAGATAGATAGATAGATAGATAGATAGATAGATAGATAGATAGATAGATAGATAGATAGATAGATAGATAGATAGATAGATAGATAGATAGATAGATAGATAGATAGATAGATAGATAGATAGATAGATAGATAGATAGATAGATAGATAGATAGATAGATAGATAGATAGATAGATAGATAGATAGATAGATAGATAGACGGATGGATAGACTTATGGATGGATGGAAAGATGGATTGATGGAAAGATGGATTGATGGAAAGATGGATGGATGATAGATAGATTTATTTGCAACCATTTTCATGGATATTACTTAACCTATCCAGGTCCATCTTCTTTGGTGTTATTCGAGAATAATGTAAATATTTTTGTAAATGAGGTAATGTATGTATATTTTGTATTTCCGTTATTAAACGTTTAACAATATAATATTTTTCCATGTATAACATAAACTAAATGGAACACAGCACTCTCGAGAGATTTGTATAACTGACGTTCATTTCCAGATCAGGTAAATTCCCAACTCCAAATCAAATCTTGTATGCATAGAATTCCCGCCATGTTATCTCTATATATAAATCGATCAATGAACGAATAAATATATCCTTTAGCTACCAAAGACGCACAGGCCTCAACAATGCACATGTTAAGTCTTCCTTTCGCAGGCCATCATCTCAGGGTCTCTCCATTTCTTCCTCATCATTTGATTTCTGCCTCTAGTTCTATTCTCCATGTCTTCCTTATCATTTGATTTCTGCCTCCTGTTCTACATATCTATGTCTTCCTCATAATTAGACTTCTGCCTCCAGTTCTATTCTCCAAGTTGTACTCATCATTTTCTTCTGCCTCCAGTTCTATTTTCCAAGCCTTTCTCACCATTTGAGTTCTGCCGCCAGTTCTATTCTCCATGTCTTCCTCAACATTTAATTTCTGCCTCCAGTTCTATTCTCCATGTCTTAATCAACATTTAATTTCTGCTTCCAGTTCTATTCTCCACGTCTTCCTCATCACTTGATTTCTGCCTCAGTTCTATTATGTCTTTCTCATCATTTGATTTCTTTCTCCAATTATATTCTCCATGTCTTTCTGTGACAAAACGGGGCAGCCCCTATCGATCTTTGTTTCACTCCGGCAGTATCGGTACATTTGTGGTACTGATTTTTATTATGTGCGGTCAATTATCGCACTTGTCTTTCTTTCTTTCTTCGTTGTTTTTCTGCTAAGTAGCAGATATTAGATGTTATCAAATCATTCGACACTCCTCTCTGTGATGTCACCTGTTTGTTACCTGGTCGTCCTAGCTTGCGGTGAGTGTGACGTGTAATGGAAAAGAGTCTACAGTAATCTGACAGCCTATTGTAACCGCATAGCTGCTCTGTGATTTGCTAGTAAAAACATGCATTATACTGTCTGTCTTTACTTACACAGCTTACTCTTCCGTCCCCGCCTCTTTTCTTTTAACACGAGATAACACAGTGTTTACAAACTTCGTAACCTGTCATTCATAACAGGAAAACAAATCAGGCTTTGTTTACCTCGTCCATTCACGCGAGCTTCATCTGTCAATCATAATACCTCTCAGACAGACAGCACGTGAGAGAGACGAAACACAGACCCTTTTGAAGTTTTTTCTCAGGGACAGTTTAGAATCCCCTGTGCTCTTTGATCTCCAGACACGGGCATTTTAAAGAGAAACCCGTTAGCCGTAACGAAAGCCTCTGATGTCGGTCACTGCGTCAGACAAGAGATTCTGGTAGCCGAATCGTAAGCTTTCATCTTGAGCGCTAGTGTCTGAATTATTCGATCCACACAGGAGCGCGAAATTAACAACACTAGAGATCAAAGAAATCCAATGATATATATTGCTGTTTTTCTTTAACCCAACTGTCAGAAGTCAGTCAGAATTTGAATAGTCTAGCGCAAACCCCAGAACCAGTTTTTCTTGTTGGAACAGTGTTTTATAGTGATTGATTCGTGGAGATTTTCATTCTGAATTTTCTGGTAAAAGGATAATAGTGCTAATGATTTAAAAAGTGATAGCTTTTAACAATTATTCTTCACTAGATTTTTATTGCTAGTAAAACGAGTGAAAAAAAGTAACGAGTAGCGATTTCATACCAGATATTCAATTAAAATATTAAATCACGCCACGCGCTACCCATATACCTTAGACGGTAATTATGTTAAAAGTGTAAGCAGACGCGACACTTAATCTCCGCAGGAGAGAGATAAAACCCGACGGTTTAGCTGACCGGACTTATAGGCACTAAAGCGACTGATAGTGGGAGTATAGAATACACGTTAAATTTCATTTTGTATATTTGTTATTATAGTGTCTATTATTTTTTAATACCATGCGACAAACTAACAGACGCCGACAATTTACTAGCTATTTAATGACAGGCGATCATTGTTTAGGTATTAAATAATAATTAACATTGTACGCTGACTGCCGACGCGAGCAGGGGGCGGGCGAGTTAACATAACTCAGTCCGACCGAACTCAGCCACCAGCGACGTCTGCTAGCGTGTAAGCGTAAGGAAACACCGTGTGCCTTTTGAATTTAATCAGTACCGACGGAGTGGAGAAGAGATCGTCTTGTCCCCGTCTGTGTGTATATATAGTAGTAGCATTTTTTCCCAGAAATTTTTATTGTATTCTTCGCAGACCTGATCACAAGGGCGTCCAGAGGTCTTTTGTTAATTTTCTCCATTACTTGGCTTGTGCGTTACAAATTTCATTTATAAACGTGTACTCGCCAAATGGTATCTGAGAACAATAACATTTAACACTGGACTTAACAAATCCAGATTTATATTTTTACCAGCCACAGTGGTGTACATATAACATTATTATTGTTCCCTGACTCCTGACAGTCGTAATTCAAGTGGAGTATATCTCTAGATACATACGCTGTGCAGAATCGGCGCTCTAACACAGAGTTGGCTGATAGAAGAACCATCATCATCATTTGTAACTTTTTTTTAGCAACCAGATGTTTCACAATACTGGAAGTATTTGTTCCCGTTAAAGAGTGAACCTCAAGAACTCTCACTGTTTTAACTATTTGTAGTAACACTTATATAAGGAGAAGCACCACATTAGGCGCTCACCTCACTAGTTAGTTTCTGGGGATGAACTGGGGCCAATTTGGATCTGCGACAACTGGGGTGACAGAATATTAAGTGAAATAGATAATATATTCAAGGACTAATTCTATTACCAAGGGATATTACAGACCTACCATACCAGGCAATTAGGTAAGAGTGTGAGAGTGGCCACTGTTTGAGAGAGTGTGTATTTTCCTTGTTTTCTGGAAACTATCCATATATCTGATTTGTCTAAATTTTGATTACTTTACTGGGTCTCATAGAGTACCAATACTGTTCATTCTGTAACATAGTACTAACCTTCAACCTTTGGGTTAATAATTTTGGGTTTTTTTCTTTTTTTTTTTTTCTTTAGATATTTTGATGTTGTCGAGTTTAATGATAATAAACTACAAAGAAACTTACCTTTGTGTGTTGGTCAGACCCATACCCATTTATCCGTAGTTTTTCACGTTTGTGTGTCTTGTTGTCACATAGCTGTGTGTGTGTAGAGTAACGTATCTATTCTTGATAGGGAGGCAAAGGCTGTCTGGTAATAAAGTACAGTTGTACGGATAGGCTGGAGAAGATAACCTAATCACTCCAGAGACATATCTTTCAATCAATCTACCACTTGTGAAATCTTGTTTCTATACCTTTTCTCGCGTATCTGTCAACATCCACTCTACTTAGACGGGCCAAATAAAACAATTAACCTACCGTACGATAGTGAGCAATTGAGATAAGATAGTCGCCGCCGTGTTTAGATTGAACCGCTGATAAGACGACTCGTTTGGTAACCCAGATGGGCAAACACGGAGTTTTCCTTGCTCATACGACAGATAACGAGATTACTGTCTGTGTGACATATGTGGGCAGACAAGTGTGATATAATCGCTTCCGGGCCGACTTGTTATGCCAATCTTACTTTCTAATAAAGTAATAAGCATTACAGCTTACACATGTTGTCATGTGAGTTCCCTAATCTGTCTGTAAGTTTTTACACAAGGGCATCGGACATCATATTACCATATATGGGAGAGTTGACCTTGTGACGGTATTGCCTCCCTGCTTTGCAGTAGTGGTCCAACAGTGGCCAAAACTCAAGAGCATCTATTATAGGCTTCAATTGAGTCTATTTTTACACAAGATTTCTCTTGGCAGAAATGTCGATAGAAGAGTAGTAAAGCTTCTATTACATGGGAGTCTTCATAAGATATTCAGGTAAGTGAAAACAATGCTGGCTGTCGCTGAGCACGTTAATTCTATAATCTGCGGACACTTTTATGAAGAATTTTGCAATGGTTTGTTCTAGCTCGTTAAGCCCACCCCCTTTATTTAATCAGTGGAATTATTATTATAATATATATATAGCTCTGTTTTGAGTGTGTGTTTAGTAACTTTGACTGAGACAAACATATAGTACATTTAAAAGGATTAAATCGAAGTTAAATTTGTAACATTACAAATAACAAAATTTAAGAATCACTTTTAACAGTTTAAAATAAATAATTTGAATAGTTATGAAAAGGATTTCATCACTTGAATGAGATTTAACTGAATAAAGGAGGTCACTTTTGGCAGCGAATATTTTCACTTAGCTGCCAATGGTAGTTTCTTCTCCTGCTGGGTCAGTTCCATTCACTCTGCTCTCGCTCGTCTCTGGTCAAAGTTCAGGCGCCGCACGTTCCAAGAACTCAAGGAGTAACTGCCAAGTTGGTTCTGCGTCTGTCTATAAGACCCTCTTATGATGGCGTCTCTCACAACGTCAGTCCACTTCTACCTTCACTTGGTTCCAAAGATAGTACTTTCTGCTCGTACCACCAATAACTGGTAATAGAAATAGAAAGGAAACGCTCTTCCGAGTATGGCGTTTTTCCGACACATTTGTGTGCCCCCTCTTCTATTCTACCATCCCATGTCAGAATTTACCCTCGATGAGAATTAAATTTAATCCCTCGGGATAAACTTTCTTTACATTTAAACTGAATAGCTTTAGCTTTACGTTACATTTAAATGAAAGGTTAAACGTACAGATATAATGTATTTTACCTTTTCATCTCCACTGTTTGAAAAGTATTCACAATATAAATTCATTTATGTTTCCTTTATATTTACACTTATGGAAACGTTTGAAACTTCTATTAAGTTAAAATGAATATTTTCACATAGACATTTACACAAGTTTAAAGCTTGAAAACTCACATAAATTTTAAAGTGAATATGTTTATAAGGACATTTACACTGCTTTGAAAATATAAGTATTATACTTAGAATGTTCATCATTTCTTTTCATCTTTCCCTCCCTGCTCCATAGGGAATCTGGAACTACTTTATGCTTTTAGTTCTCTTTACGAAACTATCAATAAAGCAATCACTAGCCCGTGCAGTGGTGGTTCATGAATCATCATTTTATACCCTGAGGTTGCCCGCCTCAAATGACTTTAACATTTAACTTTAAACAGCAATAGAGAATGCAGTCAGCGACCCATAGCTTGACTGCTTGCATCAGGGTCAGCGAACCAGAGCTGACAAAGACCCTACTCCACCTCCACGTGGTGGTCCTGCAAACAGGCTGCATCACTGCAGTCTTATTCTTTACCATAGTTATTGGTGGTACCAGCAGAAAGTACTATCTCTGGAACAAGAAGGGAACCGTGGTCTAAGCTTTAAGACGAAGGACGCATGTGGTAGACTCTCCTTGACGTTTCTGGGAAACGAGCTACCCCCGACAACCTTGATCAGAGACAATAATATAATTCCACTGAGTAAATCGGGGGTGGGGGCTTAAACGAGCTGAAAGTAATAAGTGCTCAAATCCTTCCCAAAAGCGTCGGCAGAATTACAGAGTTAGCATACTCAGCCAAAGCAGTATTGTCCTCGCTTATTCTGAATATCTTGTGAAGACTCCCTTTGTAATAGAAGTGTCATCACCCTTCTATCTACATCTCTGCCAAGAGTAATCATGTGTGCAGAAGCCACCTTAAAAGCCACTATTAGACACTCTTGAGTTTTGGCCACTGGTGGACCACTAATGCAAAGCAGGGGAGGCAATACCGTCACACTTTTTCATTATTTGATTTCTGCCCCAGTTCTATTCTCCATGGCTTTCTTATCATTTGATTTCAGCCTCAATTTCTAGATATCCATGTCTTCCTCATCATTTGATTTCCTCCGCCAGTTCTATTCTCCATGTCTCAATCAACATTTAATTTCTGCTTCTAGTTCTATTCTCAATGTCTTCCTCATCATTTTTGTCTGCCACTAGTTTTGTTCTCCAGGTCTTCCTCATAATTTTAACTTCTTCCTCTAGTTCTATTCTCCGTTTTTTCTTCCTCATTTGATTTCTGATTCTAGTTCTTTTCTCCATGTCTTCATTGGCACCCTCTATCCTTCTTGCTCTTAGGATTTCAGAACCATGTTAAAGCTATCAACAGATGTCATCAATATGTGTCCAGTCCATCGCCAACGTCTTCTTCTCATCTCCTGTTCCACTGGTACTTACTTGACTGGTCCTTGTCATCAGTTCGCGTTGATGATCTTGTCACACCACCACTTTAATCCTTTTATTCTGCACAAGCACCCATGTATGAAAGTCTGCAACTTATTATTGTTGTATTTCTTGCTCTCCATGTTTTAGAGCCGTATAATAGAACGGAATTGATATTTTATCTGAAGATTCTTATCGATGTTGTTTGTTGAAGTTTTTGTGCCTTAATTAATATCTGTTTAGGATGGTGAAGCCCATCCCATGCCAGAACTCTTGAGTCGCTTCTTACGACATGCATGGTAGGTTAAAGTGTTACCATTTTTTTCTCCCCTTTCGGGCCTCGGTAACATGTATGTGATCTCTAAATCTTTTATCTATATTTCCAACACTTCATAATTTCTTACGTTGATGGTAACTGATAGATTATTTTCTGTCCATCTCTTGATGTTATCGTATCACTTTCATCCGTACCGTTCTCTTGATTGTGTGCCAAGAAACCTTTTATTTATTAAATAGTGTAAAAACCCTTCACAAGACAGGAATTAAATTCAAAAGCACCAATACATAACGGCAACAAAAGTACTTTTTTTAAATCGCTGTGCAGCACCACAGTATACGAACTACTTAGCAGCAGCGAAGATCCCAATGTGTGTATACGTAATCACACATTCTATAACTATTTTTGTGCACACCGTCATTTGCGCATTCTTCTTAAGTAAGTGTTACTATTTTCGGGAGAGTACATATAAGGTAAACTATACAATTAATGTTTAACTTTCAACCAAAGTTGCATCCCTTAGCGTTATGTACTGACAGAAAAAGCTGGGATTTTATATATAGGATTTATGATTTTCCATTGCGCTGTTTATCGAGTATGGAACCACCACTACAGCTGGGCTGGGCCCTTACTAGAAGTCCGCACCAAGGATTTATATGCTCTTTTGCTTTCTATGGTACTTCGTTTTACAAGATGAGATTGCCAGCTCGATGCACAAGATTATTTTAGTTGCCTTGTACGACATGCCTGATGGAGCAGTAGACATATTCTCTCTTCATCTCTTCAGGGACCCCCGGGAACTACACGTGACTTTTATTTATTACGGTTTCCTACATTTGAGTATCTCATCTGTTGATTGTCACGATAGACTGTCTTCCCTCATCTGTTGATTGTCCCGATAGACTGTCTTCCCTCATCTGTTGATTGTCACGATAGACTGTCTTCCCTCATCTGTTGATTGTCACGATAGACTGTCTTCCCTCATCTGTTGATTGTCACGATAGACTGTCTTCCAGTGACAGCTTGGCATAGGAGTACAAGGCGAGCCGTGACCTACAGCGTAATGATCTTCCCACTTACAGCGCCATCACCCTCGTGTCTGTTTGCCCTCCACCCATCTATCTATTACATCAGTGTTTCTCACAGTGTGGTATGCGCATCACTGAGGATACGAGAAAGGGGCATAATTTTTAGTTTACGTTATGACAAGCTGCAGGCAACTGTTCATTAGAATTTATTAATCAGAATGGTGTAGTGTAGAAATACACGCGCATATTTACAATCGTATATAGTGTACGTTCATTATATACTGTATATATTAATAAATCAGTAGCATATATTTTATACGCCCTAGTGTAAATAAATTAGGAGTATTTAAACTACCACCAGATTATCTTTCGTTATTTTGTTGTTTTATTCCTACTTTTGCCACCATAGCTTCATATAGTTTTGTTTTAATTCTGCTTACGTGGCATGTTCCCCATTTTACGATCATTCACACAACTGTATTAGTAATCGACTTAGTGAAAAGAGAACGTACAAACATATACCGACACATGAGATAAGATGTATTTCACCTGCGCTATCTCGGTGTTTTGGCTTGTCCCATGCAATGAGCTAAATTAAAATAATAATAAAAAGTAATGACCAGCAACACGACACCTGTTCTATTCACAGTATAGGATTAAAGCACGTAACAACAAAATTCAATAAACATGGTTAAATATATATGACTAGACGATGGTTTTATCACGGAAAAGTGTTTAATGTATAGGAAAACTTGATTGTTTTCCAGTTGCGACTTGAGGTGTAGAAGTGCAAGGCGCGCTGTGACCCAGTGCGTAAAGATAATTGAGCATCATGTTAAAAAAAAGGAAAAAAAATGTATAAGGGAGCTGCCAAATATATAAAATGTTTTTTTTTAGAACCTATACAGCTCCTATCTTATTTATTCGAATTGCCACAGGGTTATCAATTGCGATTTAAGTTTCGGGTCGTATAATTTTTATTTTATTTTTAATGTATTTAACTTAGTTCGCAGTTTGTTCGTCCCTGACAAAATCATTGAAGTCCAAACAGACACCTTGCCTATTCCTGAACCGGAACCTTTGAGGATTAGTGATAAGGGTCCCAATTTTACTTGATTCATCTAGGGCGCAGCTTCATACATCTATAGTTGATATACCAGACAGAACATAAATATTAGGTTCCGTCACCCAAAGACAAGACCTCACCAACAAAACCAAAATTTGTTCAAACTATTTTATTACAGTTTATACTCATTTTTACATTATTTCATTTCTCAACATTAAGCTTTAAAATACTGCCGATAAAACAACTAGCAAACGAGTAGCAACGTTAAGTAAGACTTGATAGTAAGTAATGTGCAGAGGGCTTGCTCTTCACATTAAAAAACGGGTTTTTAACAGGTTTTGAAATAGGGGAAAATATAACATTTAAGGGAAATGATTTGCACTGAAAATTATAGATATTCCCAAAAAAATAAATAATTATACACGTCATAATTGTGCTTCCATAAAATAATTAGATATAAACAATAAACACATCTATTTACACAACAAAACTACAGAGTTTAATTACTCTAATGTGTTCAACAAATAATTTACATATTAAAACTGCGGTGTTCAGTAACTAAAATAGTAACTGGCACATCTAATTTTACATGAAACTTTCATACTTCCACAACAAAGAACACGTACTGGCTAACATTTTAACAAAACTAAAAACAGCAGAGTTCAATAACTGCCAGATACATAACACAATTATTTACCGATTTTAAATGTCAGAAGTCAATAACATTAAACAAGTATTGAGACGTCTATTTACAAAACTGTAACAGCTGAGTTCAACAACTGGTAGGAAAATGACACTATTATTTCCAGATAAAAATTGCAGAATTCAGTAAATAAGGTTAATGCGTATATAGTTAAGTCATCTACAGAAGAAAATAACTATATGATAAAATGCTTCTTTATTACTACCACTCGCAATGCAATGTAATTTCCGGTATGGGTAATTGTAAAATACCTGTATACCCCCAAGGTAAAAGTGGAACGACTTAGTAAAAGTAATGTAATTTTAAATGTTGTCATTCAACATAACTTATTCTATTTATAGCAAACACATTTCCACCACACCAATGTTTTCAACATGATGAAATCATCAACAAATGCTGGAAAAGGCCAGTAGCACCGGCTAGAGCATAGGAATGTCACTGCAATCACAAACTAAACACATGCCGCCTGTTTCTGGTTTGAATTTTATGGGTTGTCTTCCGTATTTTCCAGAACTTCTTTCACTTTGTATAAACATGTCATTTGTACAAGTAACCTGGCGAAATAGAAAGAAAAAAAGAGAAATTTGCCTTAGATTTACAAAAACATATGAGTGATAGTTTCATTTAAGAGATAGTCTGTCTGTATGTCGACATGACTATCAGTGTGTCTGCCTGAAAGACTCAAGAAAGGACGGCAAATAGATTTATCACGCATTCAGGTATAGAGCTAATAGGAATGTATTAAAAAATTATTTCTACTGAAATAAGGCATGCTACCGAATTCAGATATAAAATGTTCCGTTTGCTTTAGACACCTGAAGTTACGTTTAGTTCAGACATAAATTGTACTGGTTAGTTTAGACCAGGAGTCCCCAAACGTTTTTGAGTCCTGACCCCTCCATGAATCCTTGATTCTTAATCGACTCCCAGGTAAAGAAAAAATTAATTAATAAAATAAGGAAGTGATTACAGAGGCACAATAAATTAACATAACTTTTTTTTAAATTGAACTGGTTACATTAATAAATGGGAAAGATATGCCTGAATGGCATTAACAAGGGCATTGATATTTGGTTGGAGATGGTGAGTTTTAGTCGTAAGTCACAGGTTCAGTCTGTTTCTTAACGTTGATTAAAAACTGTATTTGCGTAGCTAAAATCAGCTTCAACCATGATAACTTTGCCTGAACGTAAGGTCTGTACTGTTTGAACATGCACCCTACTATATCAGATGGATCCAGTGTCTAGGTTGAACCTCCGTTCAAAAGCAAGCAAGATGTAATTTAAAAGAAAAAAGTTTCAAGCATGTACGGACTTGAGAATGAAAACAGAAACAACACAACTGCTGCACAAAGATAGGGGTATTTTGTAACAGTATATAACAAAGCCGCGGTAGCATAGTGGTTAGTGCACTGGCTTCCTAGCTCAGTGGTCTATGGTTCGATCCCCATATAAGGTGGGATTTTTTAAGGCCGCAAACGGCTCCTGGGTAGACCCAGCCCCAACTGGGTACCAGAGCAACTTCTGGGAAGGTTAAGGCAGCCGGCGTGATGCTAACCACATCACCCCTAGTGTGCCAATAGTCAAGAAAATATGGGCCTAGCACCATATTCCCAATATGCCTCAATGGGCGTGTAACGGGATCCTTTTATATAACATTGCTCCAATAGTCACTGAGGCGTTTAATTTTGAACAGTGATTTAGCTTCGATATCAGCACACATACCAATGAGTTCATCTTGTAGATGAAATTCAGTAAGTGTATTTTCTATTTCTACATTACATGGCGTAACAATCGAGTCAGGTACATGCATTTTTTCCAGGTATACAAAACGGTCTTGACAGTCTTCCCTTAATTTGTCGAGATGATTTACGGCAGGATAAGAAACAAATATTTAACCGCCCACAAGAACACTCTCAGTTGTAAAATTAAGTCAATTTTTATTTCTTAAATGAATTTAAACTTCCAATCCCAACAATTTAATCGACCCCCCTATCGACCCTCTGGGGTTTATCGACTCCCTGGATGTTGATGTCGACCCTTTGGGGTCTATTTCGATCACTTTGGGGTCGACATTTGCCACTCTGGGGACCCTTGGTTTAGATACTGTAAAGACGTTATTTGTCTTACTACACCTGTAGTACACCACTGTAAAGTATCAGTCTGTCTGCTCTGTAAGGAAGAGTGGTGTGTTGTTGAGATCAGGCATGCTCCAGTCTACCCAGCTGTAAATGGGTAACTCACCCTAGTCCTGAGTTAGTGAAGGCAAAGGCTCCAGGGGAAGCAGGCCCTAAACTTGGTCACTTCAGCCGACGCAGGATGGTGTATGTATGAAGTAGTAGTGTAGAGTGTGATTACCGCGAATGGTGTACTGTTCGTGTGCTGACCAATATAATCACTCATACACATGTGTCTACAAGGCACCAATGCAGACTGCTGGAATCTTAGTTTACTCAATTTATTCAGACGTACACACTGGGACATACGAGTACATCAGGCTTTGTTGACATAACAATTTGTAGGTATACATAGCAGATCTGAAGTCATGACACATGCAGAAATAATGGGTAGTACATCAAAGTTCAATGTCATGATACATCATCTTATGAAACCACGAAAAGGGGGTTTCTAGCAGGATTGAGATCTCTCTGTCACTGTCCGATAATAAGATAAATAATCTGTTCTCTTGGCAGTGATCAAAACAGACGATGACCGAAATCCAACATGGCTACCTTCCTGAGTTGTCGTTCACTCATTCATAGGAAGAATATCAGCCAAAGTTAATTTACAATGGATATATAACGGATTTCATAAATGGTTCCATGCAGCACTACGGTGATCAGGTTAGTTCACGTAGCCATAACCGCTGCAGGAAAATCTGTCATCTTCGTCGATACAAAACACGACACTAGCATATCGAAGCACCCAAACGTCAAGCTAGGCCTAACCGACGAGAGATCATCAAAAATACGAGCTGGGTTTACCTGGAGTCCGAATCATCTATATACTGACATAAGGAGAGTCTCTAACACAAACTATCGTAGAGACACTATCTCCTCCAGAAGAAAAAACCACTTCGTAAGACATTTTTTTCTTGACGAAGGGACCAGCTCTTGAAAAACGTACCCCGCCATTCTTAGCAGTACATCGGAACTCATCACGACTTGTTAAGACAACTCATACTTCCGCTAACAAGAATCTAGTCCCTCATACCCATCCAAAATATACAATATAGGACTGATTCTACTTGTACTAATAATATGTAATACATATGAATTCAGGCCATAAACACAATAAGCAAATTAATATTTTCTGGCCCTAAAATTAAGTACAAACGCAAGCGTACTATTCTTGCGCTGGATCGATATCCAGACCGATTACTCCTATAATCAAAAGTGTGAATCAAACATGGATTATCTCGCTTTTACAATAAACAGCATTTTCATACACAGATGGATGCATGTCTATATTTTTCCCATATTAAATAACCATATCGATTTTTTGTAATATGTGCGTCAAAAATATGCACGCAACAGATTACCACACCCCTCGGGAAAAAAAAAAATGGTACATTTTTTTTTTTGAAATACATCTAGGAGCAACATACAATAGGCTCACAACGCACCAATAACAATGCGCAGATGATAAGCATAAGTTTTATGACCTTAGAGAAAGCACTTCTCTAAGTATTAATATTTCCAGAGAGGTGTCACCAACGCATACTACAATATTAGCAATGACACAATTTCCACATTAGTTTATACATAAATTCCATCTAAGATATCTTAACATCATGATCATCAAAGACGAAAAACATTGAAAAATCAGCGGTGAATAAATATCCATGAACCGCTAAGTAGTGTTACAATCAATATATGATATATTACATATGTGTACACATTTCAACATAGAAACAATTGTATCAAAGCTGTATAACAGTTATGAATCATGTGGGCATCTAGACAAAATATCTGCCATCACATTTTCTGACCCACGGATAGCTCGCACCGAAAAATGAAATGGCTGTAGAGCAATCGCGTATCGCGTTGATCTCGCGCTCTTCAGATTTTTACTCTGAATAGCCGTAAGAGCTTTCTGGTCAGTTTCCACAATGAAATGCGCGCCCAGAAGAAATCTTTGTAGTTTAAGGATTGACCAAACCATAGCCAATAATTCACGGTCTAGGACCGAGTAATTCTTCTCTGCGGCATTTAATTTCCGAGAAATATACATCACAGGATGCAGAGTTCCAGAGTACTCTTGCATTAGTGCAGCTCCAATCCCGGTGGATGAAGCGTCACTACGAAGAATAAATGTCTTATCCTTAGAAGGTAATACTAGGATAGGTGAAGTAGAAAAACATAGTTTTAACCTTATCCAAAGAGGATTGACATTCTTGAGTCCAATGGACTACATTAGGAGACCCTTTCTTTAGCAAGGAAGAAAGAGGTGACATAATGGAGGACAGATTCGGGATGAATCGTCCATAAAATTGTATTAGACCTAAGAGACTTCGTACTTGCTTTTTTAGTCTTAGGAATAGAAATGTTAAGTATCTTACTTGTATTATGGTCTTCTGTTTTTAGGAACCCATGACCAACACGGTGTCCTAAGAAAGATATTTCGCTAAAACCAATACATGCTTTCGATGGTTTCGCTGTCAGGTTATGCTCGCGTAAGATAGACAATAGTTCATTTATACCATTATAGTGATCGTTCCAAGTATCACTGAAAAGACAGATGTCATCAAGATACGCAATGACATCTGAGCGATGAGATAGGATTCGACGCATCATGCGTACAAATGTAGCAGGGGCGTTCATAAGACCGAAAGGCATGAAATTCCATTGGAATAGACCCCTAGGCGTCGAAAAAGCAGTAAACGGTTTGGCGTGTTCGGATAGTGGAACTTGCCAATATCCCTTAGACAAATCGAGTTTAGTAAAGAAGTGAGAATTCGATAGTCTCGTAAGTAGCTCTTCTAGTAAAGGCATAGGTTCAGCATCGAATTTAGTCACTTGATTCAATTTGCGATAATCCACGCAAAGACGTATGTTATTGTCTTTTTTCCGTACTATAACCATCGGCGAAGAATATGCTGATGTGGATGGTTCAATAATTTTTAACTCTATCATCTCATCTAACTCTTTCTCTACCTGTGCTTGGAAATGTATCGGGATAGGATACGGTCTGACTCTTATAGGACTATGGTCAGTAAGAATAATGTCATGTTGAATGACATCCGTTTGACCAGGAATGTCAGTAAGGACATCCTGAAATTGTTCTAACATAGTAGAAACTTGTTTCTGCTCTCCTGGAGATAATTCTGGAGAAATTGCAACATCTTTCCATGATTCATTAGAGTGAAGAGGAATCATTGGAAAAGGTAAATTTACATCCGAGAAACTCGTTTCCTCATCCTGTATTACTGACAGAGATGAGTACTGTCCATGTTGGACTGGAAAATCGTCCGTTGCCTGGAAAACAGGTTGTAAATAATCAGGACGTTCATGGAATACCGTGAGCATGTTGATGTGGAAGGTTTTACGCTTCCCGTCAATATCGACGATATAGTCAACATCAGAAACCTTTGATATTATATCGTACGGACCTTTCCAAGAAATGAGAAGTCTATTTTCCCTACAAGGTAGCAAGACAAATGCTTTGTCACCTGGACAAAGTTGACGCAAACATCTCTTTTTATTGGCAAATTCCCTTGCCTTCTGTTTCGCAAATTCAGAAGAAGCAGTTGCCAATTTGCATGCTTCAATAATCTTGTGTCTAAGTGCGATGACAGATTCATAAGAGGATTTTGTGTCATCGACAATATTATCAGCAGTTATAAGATCATGAAGTAAGGACATAGGACCTCGCGGTTTCGCGCCAAAGACAAGTTCAAAGGGAGAAAATCCTGTATGTTCGTTGGCGACCTCTCTATATGCAAAGAGAGCCGCCGGTAAAACCCTATCCCAATCCTGAGGATGATCTTCTGTTATCTTACCTAGTAGGTTTTTCAGAGTTCTATTCAAACGTTCCACCATCCCATTGGACATAGGATGATAAATACTACTCAGCGATCTCTCTATCTTCAGAGCCGACATTACTTGAGACATGGTATCCGATATGAGTTGGGTACCATGGTCGGATAATATTTCTGCTGGAAACCCCAGACGAGAAATATTAACCAAAGAGCATCTGCGACATCAGCAGTAGTTATGCTCTTTAGAGGAACAGCCTCCGGCCAACGTGTGCACATATCAACACACGTCAGAATAAATTGGTGTCCTCTAGCAGACTTTATCTTAAATGGACCAATGACGTCTATCGCCATTTTTTGAAATGGCCGAATGGGAATGTCTGCAGCCTGAATAGGTGCATCATGGCGTGGACCTCTGGATTTAATCTCTTGACATACTTTACAAGATCGACAATAGATTCGTATGTCCTTATTCACAGCAGGCCAAAAGAAAGATTGAAGAACTCTAGCTTTAGTACGGGAAAAAACCCATATGTCCAGCACACTGCGAATCATGAGCGTGCTGTAAAATTTTAACTCTCATATTTTTAGGCACAAGGATTTGAGAATGAATGGACTTAGCGGAGTCTTGTACCATACGTACAAGTACGCCATTCTTCATCGTAATCCAAGATTTACGATTTGTATCCTTATTCGGATCACCTTTTGTTGCCAGAGTAAAGAATTTCTTTAGAGTAGGATCATCTTCCTGCTGTTTAATAAAGGAATCATGTGAAATCTCCAAGGGATCATCTTGGATCTGCGCATCATTATCTTCAGAATGTGAAGATTGTGGCATATTGAGAGCTTGAGCCCTAGTGATTACTGCATTAGCAGATTGCATATTAACATTTTCCCAATTCGAGATTTGCTGTGGAGTGCATTCTTTCACTCCATGAATGCGACCGATGATAAGATCAGCGATCGGATTCGGCAAGAGACATGCTTGCACCTCTCCTGTAAAGAAAGGCGTAGCAATATTGATAATGGCAGTGGAGTACTTCTCCAATGTGCCACCAAATGTTACACATTTGACTATATTGCCAGTAGCTCGAGAAGGATTTACGAGTGATTGCCTCACTCCAATGGTAGTGCACCCCGAGTCGAAAAGAATTGATACCGGAGTACCATCTATTAAGCCCCTATTAAAGACAAGAGCACCCCTTCCATTATGCGCAATTGACGCATGGAGAGCGGGAAGTGGGTGACCGCAGCTTAAAGTAGAAACTGTGGTTGGATCGAATAATGTTTTGCATTGCGAACACTCAGATGCTCTAGCAAAATCGAAAGCGGAATTTGCTACACTATTGGAGTCTTTTTTATCATTATTCTGATTATCGGTGTCGTGGAACTCCTGTTGTGCAGAGTTAGCCTGGTAATAAGATTTACCATGTCTTTTGTGTTGTGATCTACCTCGGTTATAATTGTCTCTATAATTATTATTGCCTCTGTTATAACCCCTATTTGGGTTTGAATCATAATATTCATGATCATAATCATCATGCTCGTTATATTGAGTATCCCTGTAATATTGTTTCTTTTGTCTCCATGAAGCACTTGGGTAGTTCCTATAGCTACTCCCTTTCCGAGAATTTCTAACATTATGGGTACCCCTCGCGTGTCGAGGACTATCAGCCCGATTCCAGTTCTTCGAAGAAGAACCCTGATTTGAGTGGTTATCTTGGTTTTGATATTTATTCCAATTAACCTTTTTATCAAATTTATTTTTTTAGCTCCTTGGAATTTGTGTGAGTAATTCTGATTATATTCTGTTGCCGAAGCAACTGGCATACTCTCTTTAATGTTAGAGTTACTAAGAATCATGTCAGGGTGTGCCGTGGCATACTGGTCACAATATTCTTCCATTTGCTTTATTGTACTAGGTTTACGCTCATGTAAGAACTCTAGGAATGATTTATTTACAGAAGACATGACCTTGTCTCTTAGCAATAAATCTGTAAGACCATCAAATGTTTTCTCTGTTTTGGATAATTCAATCCATCGTGAAAGTGTAATTCGTGCTTTTGAGATGAAATCTGAGAATTCTACACCTACCTCAGGTCTCATTGTTTTAAACAAAAGACGGTAACCTTCCTCAGACAGCTGATATCTCTTTATCAAAGCTGCCCTAACAGCATCATAATTGTCTTTGTCGGCCTCTTCAACAAAATATAACTTACTCAGACTCCCCTTTTAGATTTTCAGACAACTGATTCACATACTGTGATTTGTCAACATTATGAGATCGACAAGCCCGTTCAAATCTAGAAAGCCAAAATGTTATGTCATCACTGGTAGGGTTAAACGCGGGTACTTTGACCTTGTACACAAAGGGTTTACCATTACCACCAGATGCCTGATTAACATTACTCATACATGTCAATTTTAATTTCTCTAATTCAAACTCATGTTCTCTTATTGCTTTTCTCTCTTCAGCTTCTCTATCTAATCTTTTCTGTTCTGCAGCAGCTTCTAGTTTTTTCTGTTCTGCAGCAGCAGCAACTTCTAGTTTTTTCTGTTCTGCAGCAGCAGCAACTTCTAGTTTTTTCTGTTCTGCAGCAGCTTCTATTTTTTCTGTTCTGCAGCAGCAGCAACTTCTAGTTTTTTTTCTGTTCTGCAGCAGCAGCAACTTCTAGTTTTTTCTGTTCTGCAGCAGCTTCTAATTTCTTCTGTTCTGCCTCAAATCTCCTTTCCTCCACTTGCATCTGCAATTTCTTAAGTTCAGCAGCAGTATCAGCTTCTTTTTCTAATCTTTTTTTCTTCAGCTAAGGCTTTCCTTTCTTCTGCAGCAGCTTTTTTTTTTTCTTCTATTTGAAGTTTTCTCTCCTCAGCCGCAGCTTTTTTTTCCCTCAGCAGCAATTTTTTTTTCTTCAACAGCAGCAGCAATTTTTTCTCTTCTGCAGCTAATGCTTTGTCATATTGAGCAACAGCCCATTGTTCTAAGTCTTTTCCAGTCTTATCAAAAGATTTTCCTAGTGTAATGAAATAATCTAAGGTAGACATATTGTCTTCTTAAATCAGAAACCTGAAAAAGTAAATAAATTACTCTCTTTGTTAATGGGAGACAAGTCTATACCTTAGACTTAGTCTTAGTCCAAACTTGTATGGTTTACAATAACCAATGATAACTTGAGTACCTGTGGACAACAATAATTGTATCTCAAATACTGTGGGGACAAGCCTTACAAAGGTCTTGTATACCTCACTGTAATCAAAGATCACTTGAGTACCTGTGGAAAAAAAATATTTCCCTTTACCAATAACTTTGGGAGACAAGCCTTACAAAGGTCTTGTATATCTCAATGTAATCAAAGATCACTTGAGTACCTGTGGAAAAAATATTTCCCTTTACCAATAACTTTGGGAGACAAGCCTTACAAAGGTCTTGTATATCTCAATGTAATCAAAGATCACTTGAGTACCTGTGGAAAAAAAAAATATTTCCCTTTTCCAATAACAATCAGAAAGTACTGATCTGTACTATACTATCAGTGTATACCACTATACGTCATATGTCAACTACAGACATTACAAATGACAAACAAGAAAAGACAATCTGAAAACATTTGCAGAGATCAAATTAAATTAAATAGGGGAAATGAAAAAAAATGATCACAGAACCTGTGATGATAACTGCCATAAGATAACAAGACAAATAACGCTACAGTGTATAAACATAAGGGTGTAAAAAACTGAAATGAAAGGAAAGATGAGACCTACAATTATACAAACAAATCAAACAAAACTAAGGAACATACTGGCCACCACTGTAAAGACGTTATTTGTCTTACTACACCTGTAGTACACCACTGTAAAGTATCAGTCTGTCTGCTCTGTAAGGAAGAGTGGTGTGTTGTTGAGATCAGGCATGCTCCAGTCTACCCAGCTGTAAATGGGTAACTCACCCTAGTCCTGAGTTAGGGAAGGCAAAGGCTCCAGGGGAAGCAGGCCCTAAACTTGGTCACTTCAGCCGACGCAGGATGGTGTATGTATGAAGTAGTAGTGTAGAGTGTGATTACCGCGAATGGTGTACTGTTCGTGTGCTGACCAATATAATCACTCATACACATGTGTCTACAAGGCACCAATGCAGACTGCTGGAATCTTAATTTACTCAATTTATTCAGACGTACACACTGGGACATACGAGTACATCAGGCTTTGTTGACATAACAATTTGTAGGTATACATAGCAGATCTGAAGTCATGACACATGCAGAAATAATGGGTAGTACATCAAAGTTCAATGTCATGATACATCATCTTATGAAACCACGAAAAGGGGGTTTCTAGCAGGATTGAGATCTCTCTCTGTCACTGTCCGATAATAAGATAAATAATCTGTTCTCTTGGCAGTGATCAAAACAGACGATGACCGAAATCCAACATGGCTACCTTCCTGAGTTGTCGTTCACTCATTCATAGGAAGAATATCAGCCAAAGTTAATTTACAATGGATATATAACGGATTTCATAAATGGTTCCATGCAGCACTACGGTGATCAGGTTAGTTCACGTAGCCATAACCGCTGCAGGAAAATCTGTCATCTTCGTCGATACAAAACACGACACTAGCATATCGAAGCACCCAAACGTCAAGCTAGGCCTAACCGACGAGAGATCATCAAAAATACGAGCGGGTTTACCTGGAGTCCGAATCATCTATATACTGACATAAGGAGAGTCTCTAACACAAACTATCGTAGAGACACTATCTCCTCCAGAAGAAAAAAACCACTTCGTAAGACATTTTTTCTTGACGAAGGGACCAGCTCTTGAAAAACGTACCCCGCCATTCTTAGCAGTACATCGGAACTCATCACGACTTGTTAAGACAACTCATACTTCCGCTAACAAGAATCTAGTCCCTCATACCCATCCAAAATATACAATATAGGACTGATTCTACTTGTACTAATAATATGTAATACATATGAATTCAGGCCATAAACACAATAAAGAAGTTACGGTTAGTTCATTCATAACATAGTCCGATTAGTTTAGACACTTGAAGTTACAGTTTAGTTCAGACATTGCGGTTAGTTTATACAAATGAAGTAACTTACAAAACGACACAAAAAGGTTAAGTTAACTCAAACGTAAACAGTTGCTTTGGATTCAAAGGTAACAATTTCGTTTGAATCTCATACGAAAAGTTTCGGTTACTTCAGACAACAAAATATTAGTTTAACGTAGGCCGATGCTACCCGGGGAGCTAAAATGAATTAATTGATTGAATAAACGTGGCGCAGAAAAATACGTTTAACAAAGACACAACTGTTTCATTATACGGACAGAAAAGATAACGTTTAACAAAGACACAACTGTTTCATTATACGGACAGAAAAGATAACGTTTAACAAAGACACAACTGTTTCATTATACGGACAGAAAAGATAACGTTTAACAAAGACACAACTGTTTCATTATACGGACAGAAAAGATAACGTTTAACAAAGACACAACTGTTTCATTATACGGACAGAAAAGATAACGTTTAACAAAGACACAGCTGTTTTATTATACGGACAGAAAAGATAACGTTTAACAAAGACACAACTGTTTCATTATACGGACAGAAAAGATAACGTTTAACAAAGACACAACTGTTTCATTATACGGACAGAAAAGATAACGTTTAACAAAGACACAACTGTTTCATTATACGGACAGAACAGATAACGTTTAACAAAGACACAACTGTTTCATTATACGGACAGAAAAGATAACGTTTAACAAAGACACAAACTGTTTCATTATACAGACAGAAAAGATAACGTTTAACAAAGACACAACTGTTTCATTATACGGACAGAAAAGATAACGTTTAACAAAGACACAACTGTTTCATTATACGGACAGGAAAGATAACGTTTAACCAAAACGAAAAAAAAAAAAAAAAAAAAAAAAGGAAATGAAACATGGATACAAACAGGTACTTTTAACTGAGACACAAATAGTTGTTTAAAAAAGTCAACAATTTTAAGTAAATTCTAAAAACAATAAATGACGTTTAAACTAAGGCGTCAAATACATTACATATGCGACACGTAACGTTTTAGAAAGTTACATTTCACTTTTAACTCAAATAGTCATGCTTAAGATAAACATTAAAAAGTTATGTTTCACTCAGATACCGAAAGTTACGTTTAACTCAGACAAAGACATTTAGTTTAACTCAGGCGCAAATAGTCTTGTTGAAGTTACCATCATTATCATCAGATGCCATCTCTACAACGAAGGTCAGCTGTAATGGATCTCCAACGTCTTCTGTCTCTTGTCTTGCTGGTGCATTCTCATAGACTCTTTCCTGTCCATGTCTTGATGTTATCTTCCCACTTATAGCGCTGTCTTCCCCTTGCACGTTTGCCTTCAACTCTCCCTTCTATTATGGTCTTCTGCAAGGTGTTATGCCTTTTTATTTGGCCAAAGTATTTAAGCTGCCTAATTTTGATCTCCCTCATTAGTTCTCTTTTCATACCTAGATTTTCTAGGACCTCCTTATTTGTTTTCTTCTATAATGAAGAATATATATAACACGTGATGATTCTCAGTTGTAACTTGTGAGTTAACTGTTCACATGAAGTTGACATGGTCAGCTAACAAGAGCAATGAGGATCTCTTGAAAGAGGAAAATGAGCAACGGACGCTTATTCCTCATATTAGAAAAAAGTAATCGACTTTCATTGGGCATATTATGAGAAGACAAGGGTGCTTATTCCTCATATTAGAAAAAAGTAATCGACTTTCATTGGGCATATTATGAGAAGACAAGGGCGCTTATTCCTCATATTAGACAAAAGTAATCGACTTTCATTGGGCATATTATGAGAAGACAAGGGTGCTTATTCCTCATATTAGACAAAAGTAATCGACTTTCATTGGGCATATTATGAGAAGACAAGGACGCTTATTCCTCATATTAGAAAAAAAGTAATCGACTTTCATTGGGCATATTATGAGAAGACAAAAGACGAAATAACAAAGACTGAAGGAGACAGAGATAAAGGACGACCAAGAGAAAAGATAATGGAAAGTTTGACATCATTGCATGGAAATTTTGACATCATGGCATGGACATTTTTACATCATGGCATGGACATTTTGATATCATGGCATGGAAATTTTGACATCATGGCATGGAAAGTTTGACATCATGGCATGGAAAGTTTGACATCATGGCATGGAAAGTTTGACATCATGGCATGGAAAGTTTGACATCATAGCATGGAAAGTTTGATATCATGGCATGGAAATTTTGACATCATGGCATGAAAAGTTTGACATCATGGCATGGAAAGTTTGACATCTTGGCATGGAAAGTTTGATATCATGGCATGGAAATTTTGACATCATGGCATGGAAAGTTTGACATCATAGCATGGAAAGTTTGACATCATGGCATGGAAAGTTTGACATCATGGCATGGAAAGTTTGACATCATGGCATGGAAAGTTTGATATCATGGCATGGAAATTTTGACATCATGGCATGGAAAGTTTGACATCATGGCATGGAAAGTTTGACATCGTGGCATAGAAAGTTTGACATCATAGCATGGAAAGTTTGACATCATGGCATGGAAAGTTTGACATCATAGCATGGAAAGTTTGACATCATGGCATGGAAAGTTTGACATCATGGCATGGAAAGTTTGATATCATGGCATGGAAAGTTTGATATCATGGCATGGAAAGTTTGACATCATGGCATGGAAAGTTTGACATCATAGCATGGAAAGTTTGACATCATGGCATGGAAAGTTTGACATCATAGCATGGAAAGTTTGACATCATGGCATGGAAAGTTTGACATCATGGCATGGAAAGTTTGATATCATGGCATGGAAAGTTTGATATCATGGCATGGAAAGTTTGACATCATGGCATGGAAAGTTTGACATCATGGCATGGAAAGTTTGACATCGTAGCATGGAAAGTTTGACATCATGGCATGGAAAGTTTGACATCGTGGCATGGAAAGTTTGACATCATGGCATGGAAAGTTTGACATCATGACATGGAAAGAAGTTAACAACAGAATTGATTAGCAGTACTGGAGACAGGAAGTTGTGGACAGACATCATCACCTACGACACCAGGCATGTATTTGAAAAAGAAGTTTACATTCACAAGTTCAGTTTTACTCCAAGTCAGGAGGTTACGTTTAACTCAAGCACAGAAACTTTAGTTAAACCCAGAATACCTTAAAGATAAAAAGTCATACATTAAGAAACACAGATAGAAAGAGGCTTGTATTCTGGTTGCAGTCTCAGATAAATTGAAACCAGACACAATCAACAATATCCTCTTTTAGACAAGGTTTTTAAATACTTACTTAAGACCAAACATGAATAGAAAGACACCGCAGCATAGACCAAATACTGCGTCCAGGTACCAGACATCTTCATCGTTCGCATACATCTCCAGTCCCAGCACTCCCAGAAAACTTATGGCGGCTCCAACAAACGTTATAATACCTGAAATAGTCAAGTTTTCTCAGATTAATATCACAATGAGAAAGTTCACCTATAGTAATGTGTTACACTAACTGGCTGGGAACGCTGGCTCATAGTAATATATTATAATACCTGATTAGGAAATTTAATCGGGGGATGAGATTTAATGCATGAAATTATAAAATTCACACATGGTAGTATGTTCTATTTCTTCAAGTACCATGCCTGGGGGCGTAGGTGATCATGTTTCTTCACAACTTTCTGTCTACGGTACTCTTCCGCTGTTTATCATCTTCTCTCTTATCGTACCGCTATAACTTCTTCTGTCAATATTTCATGTTGTCATACTGTACATCCAGCTTTCTTCTTCTCATAAAGTGGCTCACAAAGTAATATTGTGTATTTCTAAATGTGAATGCAATAAGCTGTCCCTTTAAGCAACGGGCTTGTTTCATGACATCCCTCATTTCTCTTATTTTTTTTAGATGACCGTCAAACGGATAAGACGTGTCCTATAATCCTTCCAGTGGTAGGCATGATATTGCCGCACATATGTTATTGCAGTACGGACATGGGTCAGTCCGATATTCTTATGAAGAGAGGAATGTATCGAGGTTAGTAATTTTAACTAAAGTCAAGGAAGGATGAAATTATGGTCCACATTCGTTTTATATCGCCAGACGTCTAATCTCATTGTCGGCCGTTGGATGTCCCAACCGCGCGTACATATAGTTACGACGTTCTGACTATAGTGTTGCATATTATTGGACCAGGACTATAATGCATGGATAGCATTTATGATGTATGATTCAATTCTAATATATAATGTTTTCATAATCAACCTCCATGGACTGTCTACTGTTTGAAATGTATATTAAAAATTGTGTGGACTCGAGAAGAGACTTATCACGTTCATTGAAGTTACAAATTCAACAATTATGATACTGAGTTCAAACCTTGTGACAGACAGAAAGTATTAACTCACATTCGCGTAACTATTCCAACAATAGCACGATCAAGAATTAATGAATCAAATGACCAGAACTAAGAAGCTTATTGAATCAATGAGAACGGTGGCTTTCCACAACGACCACTGAAATAGAAGACGGGGCCGCAACAACAATAAAAGAAGTGAATCGTATAAAGCCCCGCAACAAGACGTAATTGTTCCATTTTGGGGGACGCGATAACACGATTGAATGGGACGCTTTGGATGGTTTCTCCACACTTGTCACGCACCTGGAGAAATAGACTTGGTAGCAAACCTTTTTTACATGCTTCATGGCATGAGACCGTCAAACGGATGGGTTGTGTCCATGCAATAATCCTTCCAGTGGTAGGCATGATATTGCCGCACATATGTTATTGCAGTACGGACATGGGTCAGTCCGATATTCTTATGAAGAGAGGAATGTATCGAGGTTAGTAATTTTAACTAAAGTCAAGGAAGGATGAAATTATGGTCCACATTCGTTTTATATCGCCAGACGTCTAATCTCATTGTCGGCCGTTGGATGTCCCAACCGCGCGTACATATAGTTACGACGTTCTGACTATAGTGTTGCATATTATTGGACCAGGACTATAATGCATGGATAGCATTTATGATGTATGATTCAATTCTAATATATAATGTTTTCATAATCAACCTCCATGGACTGTCTACTGTTTGAAATGTATATTAAAAATTGTGTGGACTCGAGAAGAGACTTATCACGTTCATTGAAGTTACAAATTCAACAATTATGATACTGAGTTCAAACCTTGTGACAGACAGAAAGTATTAACTCACATTCGCGTAACTATTCCAACAATAGCACGATCAAGAATTAATGAATCAAATGACCAGAACTAAGAAGCTTATTGAATCAATGAGAACGGTGGCTTTCCACAACGACCACTGAAATAGAAGACGGGGCCGCAACAAAAATAAAAGAAGTGAATCGTATAAAGCCAAGCAACAGAGTGGTTGCCATTGCTGGGGAACGAAGGAAGAAAGAAATTTTTCTTGTTTACATACTTTCACGGACTTTTTACGATTACAAGAAAACGTTCAAGTCACATGATTCCGAACATGACGTGGCTTGTGTAACTATGCAAAAATCAGTGACGTCACAATATTCCGTGTACAAGCCAACGATCGAAGGACGATGCCAGCTCACCTAATGTTTCATTCAAGAATACAACTTCTCAGTAGATCATAGGATTGAAAAGGCATTATTTACCAACAAGGAGCAAACAGTCCTATCCTCTAGTCTAGGCCGTTGGTGAAGATCGCATCGAACGACGGGTTAAAAGATAAGTCTCAGTTCGTGACTGTTGTCATTCATAAGAAACATCACTGAACCTACCGCACCACTTACAGGCATGTCCGATCTCTACATGTAATATGCACGTTATATTCGCGTTCATTGTTTGTGCTGTGCCTACTTTGTGGGAGGTTGGAGTGGAGATTCAGAATGAATAAATTATTGCTCTACGGATTGCCGATATTCATTCTGAACGGTCTTTAGGGTAGTGAATTAAATCGCATTTCGCCGAGAACGCGTCGATGACATTTCCGGGGCTGGTGTCGGTCGGGACTGCATTTAATTCACAGTATATGTTAGTTGTCTAGTTTGGTGAGATTTTGGGTGTGTTTTATCGTATTCAGTTTACATTCTATTTAGTTTGGTGACAATGTTAGTAGTCTGTCGTGTTCTGTCTGATCTTGCTGTTATTCGGTTCATTTTTTTTTTGTATAACCGTCAATCCCATGAGTTTCCATGTTTGCGTCATTAATTTTCAATGTGTACGCAGATTTAACTCTATATTCAGTTAACCTTCACCCTACTCTATGTTTTAGGTTTGCAGATTTGGTTTCATAATATCAATTTTTATTGTAGAAACGTCGTGTTTTGTGATAATATGGTTTTTTTATCCTTGGTTTACCCATCGTATCGTATGTCATCATTTCATCTGTTCATGATTTAACACTAATAATATAATTTTCTTGCTTAATAAGAGTGTATATGATTATAATTAAAATTTAATGACTTTTTAAGGAGAATTAGGGACTTTTGCACCAATTTGCAGTGGTAGTCCAAGAAATGGGCGATGCACTTTATAGCTCATGATTAAGGCATAATATAATAATAATAATATATATTTATAAAATAATTTGACTTTTTAGTCTGTCCTGCATATAAGGGACATAGTGTATATTATTTGGTACATTTTTTCCATTACTAAATGATTNACTTAGCACATATCACTGACTGAATGATATAATACTTGAGGAATAAATACTATTTGACATTATTAGGTGCATGATAGTAATTCAGCACCCGAAATAGATAAATATCATAACTATTTATGATATATTAACGAGTATATATGTAATATTTTTCCCAACATAGTATGTCTATGTATGGAATCTACAAATAATAGTTAGATAATATTACAATTAATTAAATTGAACATTCCCAGATTAAGTTCAATAATATTATGATTGTTTATATCGACTATTCATAAATTGAATAAGTATAATAATTACTTAAAATTTATTGGTGATTATTACATAACCATTACGTACAATATTAACGTCAAGATGCTTAACTTAGACTATTTTATTAAAAAATGGTAAAGATTTTGGGAAAAAGGAGAACTTCTCGAGGCTTATGCATTGGCTGAAATTTGCAAAATATAAAGGCAGAAGAGGAGGAAAAAGAAGCCATTGCTAAAGCAGAGAAAGAACTTGAAAGAAAACAGGCGGAAAAGAAGGCAGAATTAAGACAAGAAGAAGAAAGAAAGATAGCAAGAGATGAAATCCTACGGATTGAAGAAGAGAATAAATTGAAACGACAAGAAATCATACTGCAGCAAGAAATGGAATTGCAACGACTTAAATTAGAAACAGCAAAACTTAATTCACAGGGCGCTGCAGCAACCCAAAATGATACTGCTCAATCTGGATCTTCATCCACACGACTTAAAGGTAATTATTACTTTAAGCTGCCTCCATTCAAGTTACACGTAGATGACCTTTCATCGTGGCTCGCGCGCTTTGAGGACATATGTAAGGTGAATAACCTTGACAAAGCGGCATGGGCACTGAAACTTAAGGAATTTCTAGATGGCGAACCTGCAAGTGCAGCACAAAATATAGATCCAACACTATCAACAGACTATGAGGCCATTAAGACGTTGTTACTACGTCGTTTCCACTTGAACGAAGAGGCATGTAGATTGCGTTTTAAAAGTTTGTTGCCAGATAACAATAGAGATTTCACAGGTTTTATTGCTAACATACGCAATACTTTTAACAGATGGGTTGAACTGGCAGGTGTCAACAAATCCTACGACAAGTTAGTCGATTTGTTATTGAGGGATAAAGTATTATCGTCTGTCAGACCACCATTCTTTGCTTATCTGCAAGAAAGAAAACCAGAATCTATTGATGAGTTAGAAAAAATTTCTTTAAATTACTGCACAGCTCATCCGAATGCTAATATTTCTGGCACATTGATAAGAGAACCACTTCCTGTAGCCTCCAATATGGCATATCATAATCATAACAAACCTAGAACACACAGTGTAGACAGGGGTAGGTTCAAAGGAAACTATGACATTAATTTTCATAAGGGACAGAATAACTTTAACAATAACTTTAATAGAGGACGACAACAAACCAGAAACTATTCACCTCAGTCAAGAAATAACAGTAATCCACGTAACTCAAGTTATAATCGATCATATAACTATAATAATGATTACAAGTGGAACAATAGCGATAATTATAACTCGAGACATCGAGATAACAGTTACAATAGAGGACAACGGGATAATTCATCTAATTATTCTCGTCATCGTTCTCATTCTCGTAGATCGACAACTTATAACCATAATACAGGGGCAGCTGTTACTACTGCTACAACCCCTAGGGTTCAGAGTTCAACTACTGATAACAAAATACAGTCATCGTCTACTTGTTTTGCAATGAATTATAACGTGGCAAATAGTTGCCCAACATGTAATCTTATATTTCAGAAAGCAAAAGAGACAGTTCTGAACTGCGGTCATATTCTACCAGAAGTCAGTCTAGCAGTCAATGACGGAACAGGATCACTGATCTTCAACAGAGGAAAAGTTAATGGATCCATCGTCTCAGTCTTAAGAGATTCGGGATCGACCACGATCGGAATCCGTCAGACACTTGTTCATCCAAATTGTGCAACTGGAGAACATGTCAGGTGCATGACTTTTGGGGGAACCATAGAATATTATCCAACAGCTATTATTTACATTGACACACCTTTCTTCACAGGCAATGTTAAAGCATGCATGTTAAGAAACCCAATTGCCGACCTTATGGTGGGATGCATACACGGGAGTAAAGATTGCACACCAGATGAGATTATTCAATGGGAAAAAAATAATCTATACATCGGAAATGCAGCAATAACCAGAGCACATACAAAACAATTAGAGACTATAGACACGGAAAACAAGGAAACAAATGATCATGAAAATATCGAGATTCATTCTGCTATTGACCGAGTATCATTTGCTGCAAAACAGAGGGAAGACAGGTCACTAACAAAATTTTTTACGCTGGTCAACAAAGATGACAATCTTTCTAGGAACATAAATTATAGTCAGTGGTTTAGTATTAAAAATGACATTTTATTAAGATGTTTTATGGATAAAACTCAGATAAGACAACAAGTCATGGTACCTTTTGCTTTTAGGCGGTACATACTTCAACATGCACATGATTCTAAGTGTGCAGGTCACATGGGTTATACTCGTACACGTTCACGAGTATTATCTTCTTTTTTTTGGCCGGGAGTATCACGAGATATTTCACAGTACGTACGCTCCTGTACGATATGCCAAGAAGTGAAAGCACGGGGAGCCTTTCACACGGCGCCTATTCAGGCTTGTGATATATCGGTGAGACCTTTCGACAAAATGGCCATTGATATCATTGGCCCACTTTTACCATCAGCCAAAGGACATAGGTTTATTCTCACTTGCATCGATTTATGCACACGATGGCCAGAAGCCATCCCATTAAAAACAACCACCACAACAGATGTAGCTGATGCACTACACTTGATCTTTTCTAGAGTAGGTTTTCCTAGAAAACTTTTGTCAGATCATGGTTCTCAATTTATATCTGAGACTATGACGGAGGTAATGAAGACTTGGCAAATAGATAGAAACCTCAGCAGCATTTATCACCCAATGAGTAATGGTGCTGTAGAAAGACTTAACCGTACACTCAAACAAATGCTACATAAAGTTACAGTTAACCATCCACAGGACTGGGACAGAGTGCTACCAGCGGTGTTATTCGCTTATCGAGAGGTGCCAAATGAACAAACTGGCTTCTCTCCGTTTCATTTAGTCTTTGGCGCTCCTCCAAGAGGTCCTATGGGACTGATAAAAGATTTATTAATCGATTCTGAGATGACTCAGGACACTCAGTCATCCTATGAATATGTAATTAATCTCCGGAATAACATTATTGATGCCTGTCAAATGGCAACAGCTTCATCTGAGGCTGCGAAAGAGAAAGCTAGAACTTTCCAAAACAGTAATAGACGATTACGTCAATTATTTCCAGGAGATCAAGCTTATGTGTTATTGCCACATAACAATAATAGACTACTAATCTCGTGGAATGGTCCTTACCAGGTTATCAATAAGATTTCTGATGTTGATTATGTCCTGGACATTAAGGGACATCACAAAATATTTCACATAAATATGCTCAAGCAATTTCATACTCGACCTGAACATCTACAAGCTATTTTTCATGAATTAGATGACACTTTCAGACCTACATGTCACTATTCTAATTTATCCGTTATCCAGGAAGAAGAATCTTCTTTTCCTGAGGTACAGTTAGCTTTACCTGTACCTGTAGTACAATCTAGCGAATCTTGGCGGGACGTAACCATCTCTTCGTCGGTTACACCGCAACAGCATCAAAAGATTGCTGATCTGCTACAATCTTATCCAGATGTGTTGACCGATGTTCCAGGTCGCACATCAGTCATTAATCATGACATCACTCTTAACGAGGATACTCCAATTCGGGTACATCCTTATTCTGTTCCTATACACTTTCTTACTAAAACTACTAAGGAACTTGAACAGATGTTATCTTTAGGAATTATCGAAACTAGTAATTCCCCATTTTCTTCTCCATTAGTTATTGTCCGAAAGAAGGACAATAACATTAGACTATGCGTCGACTATAGAAAATTAAATGCACAAACGATAGTTGATAGCGAACCACATCCACTTCTCGATGACTTACTGCCACGTCTATCGACAGCAACTATATTTACTAAGATAGACTTAACTAAAGGTTATTGGCAGATACCACTAACCGAAAAAGCAAAATACTACACAGCGTTTTCAACTCCGCTAGGTCTATACCAGTGGAACGTGATGCCTTTTGGGCTGGTTAACGCTCCAGCTACCTTTGTTCGCATGATGCGACACATTTTTTCAGGTAGACCAGACATTATTACATATATAGATGACATATGCTTGTTTAGTTCATCTTTTGAGGAACATTTTTTGGGTCTTGGATACGTTTTTGATACCTTGAGAAGGTACAAGTTAACTGCTAAACCTACAAAATTACAGGTAGCATTTCATGAGATCACTTTTTTGGGTCACATTATTGGAGCTGGATATATCCGAACATTACCCAGTACAGTTTCAAAAATTTTAAACATTTCCGTTCCTCAAACGAAGAAACAAGTGAGAAGCTTGTTAGGTCTAGTCCAATATTACAGTAGATTCGTACCTAACTTGTCATCCATCACTGCTGTATTGTCCTCATTACTAAAGAAGAACATGCCAGTGAAAGTGACATGGACTGACGAATGTGACAGAATTTTTCGGCAAATAATTTCTATATTTTCAAATCCACCTATTTTGAGATTAATTGATGCTTCTAAAAAGTTCATTCTTCGTACAGATGCGAGTAACTACGGAATTGGCGCATGTTTGCTCCAATACCATGACGACATCCTCCATCCAAACTTGTACGTGTCACGAAAACTGAAACCACCAGAAGTGAAGTACTCTACGGTTGATCGCGAACTCTTAGCCGTCGTGTGGGCGATAACCAAACTAGAAAAATTCCTACTGGGAGCCCCTTTTGTAGCACAAACCGATCAAAGGGCCGTAGCATCACTACAACGAGCAAATCACAAGAGTCCAAAATTGACCAGATTTGCTATACTCCTCCAACCCTTCGAGTTTTCAATCGAGTACATCACAGGATCCGACAACATCTTGGCAGATACATTATCTCGAAATCCTAATGATGTCGATTCCTAATTTACGTTGTTTGTCGCAAAGACAATACCATGTACAGAGAAACTTAATCAAAGAACATAGCACCATCGTTGCTTTTTGACACATGAATGAACCATTTACTCAGCTGCTTTCTATAGGCAAATTATACGCAAAGTGACTGCAATCAATTGACACTATATTCGTCTTTACACCGGGACTTTCCTGGTTTACATTTGTCACAACATTGTTTCAAAACACTTCGGAGAAAATAAATGACATTCCAGTCGAACTAATTCGTTATATAACGTGATTCAGAATACTTGAACATTTTGTCTAATGGAAATTCAAGGATCAAGACTACGAATGGATCTTCATATCCAATGTTAATTACTTTAATTTATTCTTTAAAACTAATCCACATTAAAATGACAAGTGAGTTGAATTTTTAAAAAATGAATGAAACTTAAAAAAAATGAAAGAAAGAAAAGAAAACTCACATAATTCTTTGATTATATTCTTAGAATTACATGATTATATTGCATACTATTGTTTAAATTAGTTAGAAAGGTATTAATAACTTAATACTACACTTACTTGATGTTCAACACACATAACTTAGTTAAATTTATACATCATTTTTTTTTCTTTCTCTAATTTATTCTTTATTCGTTATTATGTCTTTCTTTAACAGATCCTCTCATTTTTCTTACATTAGATTTTCAAACAACTTATTCTTATTCCATACCTAGTATAGTTATTTAGTTTAATTTTAACACTTTAAATTAGTCTGACATGACATTTTATCACGACATATTTTAAGTTAATTAATTATTTAATTAGAGATCGACATTACCATTCTCTTTTAGTTCTTATTACCATTTATATTTATTTATGATATAAATAATGAATATATTACATGACTATTGGTTAGTCGACATGACCACGACATTGGTTCTAGACAGAACGTCGTAGGCCATATGCCGCAATCTCGTTAAATTTTTTTTTTTTGATATTGTTAACATATTGGTATTTTTTCAGATGGGTTTTTTGTTAAAAAAAATCTATCTAATAGATTTTTTTTTTCCCCCAGTGGACAGGGAATTGTTAAGGTATTTTATTGGCATGGTCTGCTAGAGGTTAACAGCATAAGATTAATAGGTGACTACGTTTAATATAATGTAAATAATTGTTAGTTAGTGTACGCGATACACACGATTGATTATGACGTGTATGCGTTGGTATGTCACGCACCGTGACTAGGTTACCACACCCTTTTCTTAGATGACCGTCAAACGGATAAGACGTGTCCTATAATCCTTCCAGTGGTAGGCATGATATTGCCGCACATATGTTATTGCAGTACGGACATGGGTCAGTCCGATATTCTTATGAAGAGAGGAATGTATCGAGGTTAGTAATTTTAACTAAAGTCAAGGAAGGATGAAATTATGGTCCACATTCGTTTTATATCGCCAGACGTCTAATCTCATTGTCGGCCGTTGGATGTCCCAACCGCGCGTACATACAGTTACGACGTTCTGACTATAGTGTTGCATATTATTGGACCAGGACTATAATGCATGGATAGCATTTATGATGTATGATTCAATTCTAATATATAATGTTTTCATAATCAACCTCCATGGACTGTCTACTGTTTGAAATGTATATTAAAAATTGTGTGGACTCGAGAAGAGACTTATCACATTCATTGAAGTTACAAATTCAACAATTATGATACTGAGTTCAAACCTTGTGACAGACAGAAAGTATTAACTCACATTCGCGTAACTATTCCAACAATAGCACGATCAAGAATTAATGAATCAAATGACCAGAACTAAGAAGCTTATTGAATCAATGAGAACGGTGGCTTTCCACAACGACCACTGAAATAGAAGACGGGGCCGCAACAACAATAAAAGAAGTGAATCGTATAAAGCCCCGCAACAGTACCAGACATCTTCATCGTTCGCATACATCTCCAGTCCCAGCACTCCCAGAAAACTTATGGCGGCTCCAACAAACGTTATAATACCTGAAATAGTCAAGTTTTCTCAGAGTAATATCACAATGAGAAAGTTCACCTATAGTAATGTGTTACAATAACTGGCTGGGAACGCTGGCTCATAGTAATATATTATAATACCTGATTAGGAAATTTAATCGGGGGATGAGATTTAATGCATGAAATTATAAAATTCACACATGGTAGTATGTTCTATTTCTTCAAGTACCATGCCTGGGGGCGTAGGTGATCATGTTTCTTCACAACTTTCTGTCTACGGTACTCTTCCGCTGTTTATCATCTTCTCTCTTTATCGTCCGCTATAACTTCTTCTGTCAATATTTCATGTTGTCATACTGTAATCCAGCTTTCTTCTTCTCATAAAGTGGCTCACAAAGTATATTGTGTATTTCTAATGTGAATGATAAGCTGTCTTTAAGCAACGGCTTGTTTCATGACATCCTCATTTCTCTTTTTTAGCTGTCCGGGGTATTCTTAAAATCTTTCTGCAAAACCACATCTCTGTGTCCTCCAGTACTTTTCCGGCATTTTTACTTATTTTCCATGACTTATTTCCGTATGTTAACAGTGACGAACTCTCATTCTTACTTCCATTGACAAAGAGTTGGTGCCTAAAATACTTTTCATTTCTCTGAACGCTGCTTTTTTGATTGAGCCATTCTACTCTTCACATTGGTTCATGACTGTACAAGCGGCAATGCTACGGGAGTTTCCTTTGCCTTCCGTCGGTTTCTGTATGGGAATCTCCTTGGTTAAAAAGTCTAACCCAAAAGGCAGTGGGGAGGACAGATATTAAGACGCCTCCATCTCTACCGCTGTCACAACATAAGACTTTAGAGGTGTTTTATACAGGTAAGGTAAAGGTAATCCTATAGTAGTTACTGCCGTAGGGGCTTGAAATGCTACAGACTTCACTATACTGGGTCCAGTTTTTTAATAATGTAAGGTGATCAGTTCCCTTCCTCGCTGCCGTTGCCGTCCCTAAATCAGGAGCAGACTCAGGAACCCATTTACATTGGACTGGAGCGTGTCGCTACCAGGTATCGATCACAGAACCTGGCAACTTCGTTGCGAGAGGAAAGCGCTCTAACCACTTGGACAACAGGACGCTCATAGCTGCCCTCAGATCTATCCAATCTTGCCTTCAGTGACAACCACCTGTTTTGGTCCACTATCCCACCTTGCCTTCAGTGACAACCACCTGTTTTGGTCCACTATCCCACCTTGCCTTCAGTGACAACCACCTGTTTTGGTCCACAATGCAACCTTGACTTCAGTGACAACCACCTGTTTTGGTCCTCTTTCCCACCTTGACTTCAGTGACAACCACCTTTTTTGGTCCACTATCCAACCTTGACTTCAGTGACAACCACCTGTTTTGGTCCACTATCTCACCTTGCCTTCAGTGACAACCACCTGTTTTGGTCCACTATCCCACCTTGACTTCAGTGACAACCACCTGTTTTGGTCCACTATCCCACCTTGACTTCAGTGACAACCACCTGTTTTGGTCCAGTATCCCACCTTTACTTCAGTGACAACCACCTGTTTTGGTCCACTACCCCACCTTGCCTTCAATGACAACCACCTGTTTTGGTCCACTACCCCACCTTGACTTCAGTGACAACCCCCTGTTTAGGTCCACTATCCCACCTTGACTTCAGTGACAACCGCCTGTTTTGGTCCACTAGCCCACCTTGACTTTAGTGACAACCACCTGTTTAGGTCCACTATCCCACCTTGCCTTCAGTGACAACCGCCTGTTTTGGTCTACTATCCCACCTTGACTTCAGTGACAACCGCCTGTTTTGGTCCACTATCCCACCTTGACTTCAGTGACAACCGCCTATTTTGGTCCACTATCCCACCTTGACTTCAGTGACAACCACCTGCTTTGGTCCACGACTGCTGACCTCTCTCCACGAAACATTATTTTTTGTGGTGCCTAGTAGGCAGAGAGCACAATTAACGATTCGCTCCCGTAGCTAGGTGGTGGTGTCGTTCGGAAGGTCCAGAGTTCAATTCATGGTAAGCCTATCAATTCTGTTGTTCTTCTGTTGTCTAGTCTTCTACTTCTTTATTTCCTAGGAGTGCCTGTAACATACCATGGTGTATTACACTGGCTAACAAAAAAAAAATTTTTTTTTCTTTCTCTAACATTTCTATGTTTTTCTGGTCAATTTTAATGCGCTGTTTTTAAATCTGCAAACCGTTTTTCTCTATCAGGTCGGGATCTCTAGAAATACGCAATTGAATTTTTTTAACAACGCATACAGTATTACAACATCATTCGTACAAGAAGTATAACAGTTATGTAGGCTTGAATTTCTTTGCAGTCGACTTTCGTCGGTGAATGGCATGTGGTACATCGCGATGAAGCATCCAACAATAATCGGCAAGCATGGTCACACTCCACCGTCCTTGATAACGTGACTCCATTACGGCGATATCTTGATGGAATCGTTCTCCATGTTCATCGCTGACTTCGCCAAGGTTGTCAGGGAAAAAGTCAAGATGCGAATCGAGCAAATGGATTTTGAGGGACATGTTACAGCCCATAACTCTGTATGCATCTATGCACTGCTTAACAATATGCACATAGTCGACAGATTTATGATTTCCCAGAAAGTTATCGACGATAGATTTGAATGCCATCCATGCGCGAAGTTCACTAACATGTAACAAGTTCTCGAATTGTTTGTCTGCAATAACTTTCCTAATCTGAAGTCCTACAAAGATACCTTCCTTTATCTTTGCATCGCTAACTTGTGGAAACTGTTTTCGAAGATAAGTGAAAGCTTTGCTCGTTTTATCTAACGCTTTTACGAAATTCTTCATGAGCCCCAACTTTATATGTAACGGTGGTAAAATGATGCTGTCTTTGTTAACTAATGGCTCGTGTATTACATTTTTATGCCCGAGCTGCATACGATCCCTGATAGGACACACCTTTCTTGCATAATGTTCCTGTCTGTTGCGGCTGTCCCATTCACATAGGAAGCAACAAAATTTAGTATACCCAGTCTGCATGCCCGTGAGAATTGCAATGACCTTTAGGTCTCCACAAATCCACCATTGGTAGTCATTGTACTTTATTTTTGCCAAAAGTATAGCCATATTGTCATAAGTTTCTTTCATATGAACAGAGTAGGCGACTGGAATTGATGAAAATAAATTTCCGTTATGCAATAACACGGCTTTTAGACTAGTCTTGGAAGAGTCTATGAAAAGTCGCCATTCGTTGACTATGTGCTCATGACCGAGGTGCACCATCAGACCGTTTACATCTTTGCAATAGCAAATGTCATCATCAATCTCAAAGTATTGAACAAGTTCTCTGTGTCTATGATGAAATTTAGATATCGGAGTATTGGGCGCTAAAAGATTCCATTATTTGAGTCGCGAACCGAGTAATTCCGCTTGTCCTTTGGTAAGAGCGAGATCACGTATTAGATCTGAAAGTTCTGAATGGTTAATTAAGTGAACACCATCATTCACCGGTATATAATCCGAGTCAGAATTAGTTTCTAAAGCAGGTAAACTATCACTTTCTGATGGTTCATTCACGTCCAACGGATATTGTTCTGGTGGAACTGGGATCGGACACGTGATTGGATCATGAGGCACTGGTTTCGAAACCGATTCAATATTTGGATAAACCACAGACTTTCTAGTTTTAAAAGTGAAACCATGGATATTTGTCAAGCAGAAGTAACAATCAATAGCGTGATTTGTCGGTTCACGCCATATTACTGGCACTCCAAAAGGCATCGACTTATGCTTCGGCGATTTTCGTAACCAACCTGCCAATGTATTTGCACAAGTCAAACAAACTGCATTTGGCTTCCAAGATTTATTTGCATCATCAACTTTCGAATCAAAATAAAGTTTATATGCTTTCTTTAGTAATGGTGTAAAGTTTTTTTCTGGTGAACACGATCGGTAAAATATCCGCACACGTAACAGAACAGATCAGCCGAATTTCTACAACTTCTAGAAGCCATATTTCGCTCAGACTTATTTCAAAATACAGTAACTATTTGAAAAATAGCTTAACATATGTCATGCATCTTTTAGCAGTATAAAAAGTAGAATTATTTTGCATTTTATTAATTTTTAATAAGTTATATAGTAAAAATGAAACGGAGCAAATAACGGTTTCCCAAAAATATATTTATTCACAAATATCTTAAGAACCCGATGTGATAGAGATAAACGGATTTCAAATTTGAAATCAGCGCAAGAAACTGACCTAAGAACACTTATTCTTATATTAGAAAGAAAAATGTTGTTTGTCAGTGTTATTTACTTATTTATTGCTTACTCAGTACTCAAGCTAACACGTGGTATTGTGTTACTATAAATACAACTGGAAAGCCCCGTCCGGTTCCCTGGGGCTTCTGAAGAGAGAAAGACAGAATAAAACCACATGACCTACAAACATGTCGTACAAGGTGACTAATGTGAGGTTGTGCATTGGGCTAGCAACCTCATCATGTAAAACCAATTGCTAACAAAACCACTGCTGTTAGAGCATGTCCCCAATGTTTGATGCATACCTTCTGCAAGATAATCAGCTGCAGTGGTGTTTCCATGTTCAGTAAGGAACATAAAAGAAAACTATAATGATGATAATAACAGTAGTAACGTTTATAATACACGGAATAGGAATGTCCGATGACTTTTCATTTCAGTTTCCTTTATACTGCATAACGAGCATGATGTTACAGCTGCAGTTTGTCCCTTTGCGGGAATCATGAACCAAAGCACTTCCTGTCATTTCCCAGTTGTGATTTATGTAGCATTTAGAACGTCCAGCAATAGTAATGAGTTATATATGCTTGACAACCAGATGTTCTTCTCACTAAGTTATGGGCTGTTATCGCCTGCTGGATAATGACACTGCAATGGATGAATCAACAAGGCTGAGACTGTTAGAGTTTGGCATCAAACGTGGGACTAGCAGAAATGGACGTGAGAGAGGATGCATCCACAGGCACAATTAGCATTCATATTCTTCTACATTTGCTGAGGGAGACTGAGCACCTATGAGTTTGCCCTGAGTGCCGTGAGGTCGACTCTGATTAACAATAACAATAACAGTATGGGCTGTTCTTCCTGAAACAAGGGAGTCCGCTGATACGATATTTATAATTTCTGAGACAAGTGGCTGCGTGTGGACATACATGGTGTCACTAACGAGACATAGATAGATTAGCACTACCGCTCCTTTAGGCCTGTGGTACAAGGCGTCTAATATGATTTTATTCGTGAGGCTTGCAAACTTATCACGTTATACAGACTGCTACATAAACCACAGATTCAAGAGTGTGTGAGTGCTTCGTGCACGTATTCCAGTAAAGAGACCAGCTCCACACGTAGCGAAAAGAAAAATGATGATGATCATTATGATGATAATGATGATGACGATTATGATGGTGATGATGATAATATTGCTTATAGGTTATTTAATTTATTTTACTTCTAATGAGTGGCAGTGAAGGAGATAGCCCTCATTACTTCATTGTTAAGTGTAGTTGTTGTTTAGTCTACTGTGTTTAATATTATATTTGTGAGTTTAAGGGTGGACGGGTGGCGAGTTTAATTCATTCTGTTCCTGCTTGTGGGAAAGATTGAATTAGACTGACTTCTTTCTAGGGTGTGGCTGTGTATGTTTAGTGGTGGAGTAAGGCAGACGGTTTTCCTGCGACTGCCCTACTTTACATTCCAAGCCCTGTTGGTGTTAGGTGTATCGCTGTAGTTTGTACTCGTATTTACATTGTCTTGCACATTCAGTAATTCTTTTGTTGTGTTTAAGTGGTGTGTTCTCCCGTTCCGTCTTGCTATCTTGTAAATACGTTAACAGGTATCCCTTGTTTTCGTTCGTGTACAGTCGTGTATTGTATATACCAGTCTGCCTCTGCTCAACTTTGTCTATCATCTTGTTCCTCGTAACTGGGATTTTTCGTAGTGTTTGGTGTGTGTCTTTTCATCTGTGTAGTATTCATTTTTCCAGTGTACACATTTATATAAGATAGAGTATTAAGAATTGAATTATTGTCTGAGTACAGCACCAGTATGGGTGCCAGTAACAGACTATGCTGTAAAAGCTGATTTATTGTCAATTTGGTACAGTGGTGTTATAGCACCAAGAAGTATTATCAGCTGATGTTATACAACTGTCGACTATTGTAAGGGTCTTTGAATGTATCGCAGAGACTAAGGGGTCGGAAGGACCGAATCTACAGAGTAAGGAAACTGTAGCCAGGTGGCAAAGTAAGGCTATAGTTATACAATAAAAGGTAAAGTGGATTATGAGTATACAGTGAGAGGTGAGGTGGTATTTACTTACATGCATATATATATATATATATATATATATATATATATATATATATATATATATATATATTTGTAAATTTGAGAAGTGATAGTAATATTTACTATCATTACTGCATACTTTGTAAGCAGAGAGTTATCTGTGGATATAAGTGAAGTGTTTACAGTACATACGAATGAGCAGGTGCTCAGTGAATTACTATTGAGTGGTACGAGTGTACATAATGGACGTTGAAGTTTCATGCGGATAGGCAAGGAAGCTGGGTTCACAGGAAAAGAATTATTGGATTATGCCAAGGCAGAATTCCAATCAAAAGAGAACCAGATTGCCTTAAGAGATGCGCGAGCTGAAGAGCTAGAGCTCAAAGTAAGAGAATTCGAGTTGCAAGAAAAGAAGATGGAGCAAGAATTGCAAGAAAAAAAGATGAGAGAAGATAGATAATTTGAAGAAAAGAAGATGGAGCGAGAATTGCAAGAAAAGAAGACGGAGCGAGAAGTGCAAGAAAAGAAGATGAGAGAAGATAGAGAATTTGAAGAAAAGAAGATCAGAGAAGAGAGAGAGAGTTAGAATTAGAGAAGGAGAGAATGAAGATTGATAAGGAAATACAATTAAAGAGGCTGGAAGTGGGTGCGAGTGGTCAGAACTCGACTCCTGGGGGGTCTCATCGTCCCTTTAGGCTGCGTCTGCCAAATTTCAATGATAAAACCGACAGTTTAGATTTTTTCCTTGAAAGGTTCGAGACCGATGCATGGCCTGGAAGGCTGACAGAGATCAGTGGCCATCTCTGTTATCCACATTGCTCGTGGGGCCCACGATGGAGACTTTTTATAGCCTCCCACTGGAAGAAAGGGCCGATCACGACAAAGTAAAGGAAAGGTTGTTCCGGAAGTTCCGGCTGATGGCGGACGGGTACCGGACGCGTTTTAGAAACGCGATGCCAGGTGCAGACCAAGACGTCGAGGATTTTATCTCGAAGATAAAACTTCTGCTCAACAGACGGATTGAGTTCGAGGGAATAACTAAGGATTTTGATGGCCTGGTTGACCTGATGCTACGGGACAAAGTGTTGTCCTCATGTTCCACTGAGTTGGTAGCGTTTTTTTCAGGAACGTCAACCAAAGGACATTGAGTCCATGTTGCAGCTGGGGCAACATTATGTCCTAGCCCATCCGGGTAAACCCATCCAGAAGTCGGGTCTCTGAGACGACTTAGTTGCTGGTGTCGGCAAGGTCCAGCGCCAACCATGGCGAAGTCAGTCAGGCGGTGCAGACATGTGCCAAGAGCGGAAGCATGATAGTTCCTCTAGGCCCTATCAGCAAAGAAGAGGAAATTATGGGAACGTCCGATCCCATAGGAATGGTCGCTCGAACTGGCAGAACTGACAATTTAAAAGAGATAGTGACGGAGGAGAGCGCCAAACGCGAAAGCAGGTACGCTTCGAGGAGTCTGGGGTCGAGAATCGGTTTTGGTATAAAACCAAACAGTCCAAGCAGAGGAGTGGTTCCTCAGAGAGTCGATCTTCCGACTCTGATGCGCGATCATCACCAGCCAAGAGCCCTAGCAGGAGTCCACGCGAGGAGTAAAGAAGTGTGCGCATGTGTACCAATTGTGGTGGCAGGGGTCATTATGCTGACACGTGTGCTACTCCAATCGAACACGCGAATTCCGTGGTTGTGTTGGATACAGTCAATAGCGAAGACTGTGCGGGGTGTCGCCCTCTGTTCCATGCGAACAAGAGGTTAGTGCTACACTGCGGGCGTGCGGCACCATGTCTGTCGGTAGTCCATGAGACCGGCAACGTGGCTCTCCACAAAGGCAAGGTAGAGAACAGTTCTGGTGTTGAGGGACACTGGAAGTACAACTGTCGGGGTGCGTCGGTCGTGTATCGACGAATCTTGCCTCACAGGCAAAACTGTAAAATGCACCACGTTTGGGGGCAAAGTTGAGTCTTACACCCAGGCGTGTATTAATTTGGACACCCCGTTCTTGTCAGGTAGAGTGAACGCGTTTGTCCTCGAGGACCTAATTGCCGATTTAATCGTCGGCAATGTACGGGGAGTGCACAATGCCATGGGTGAGGCTGGAACAGGGGCTCAGCAACTCCAGAGTTCCTAGGCGGATGACCAGATGGTGAAGATATTACCACCTGACAGGAAAGTTCATGTGGAACAAGGGTCGCGGCAAGTGCCAAGGCACATGAATACGAACAGTAGCGGCTCATTCGAGAGTCCGATAGCTGGCGATCGCACGGCGTGGGTGCGCAACGTTCCCCTGAGTGCTAGTTGGCGCACACTCAGACGGGTGTTCAATGAAGTCGCGCCAGTAAAGTTCGTGGAGGTATTGGCATTGCGAGGCAATACCAAAGTTGCATGAGTGACATTCGCGAACAGGTGGGGTGCGCGTGATGCAGTCAGGTAGAAGAACATGTCGTTGCTTCATAACCACCTGCTGATAGTCCAGCAATAGTAAGGGATAGGTATCGGGTTCGCGTGCTGTAGAGTGCTTCGGTTAACGCGAACCGAACTCTAGAGTCTGACCCACGCAACCAGTACTATTCTGATGATTATAAGTTGTTCTGTCTTCTTTATAATGTATTGAGGAGTCCAATGGGACTGATTCACATGTGATAGTATTAGAGATGTTTTGGAAACTTTAAAGCATCATATTGATGATATACTATGTCATGCTTTGTAATGTATGTATGATGAGGCCAGAAAGGCAATGTGCTATAGAGTTGTATAGAAGTAGATGTAAACCATGTTACAAATGATTGTTTATGCAAGGAGATTATTTACTGTTGTGGATGCCTAGATAAGAATAACTATGAATGTACTATATATTGTGTTTGGATAGACCAGGTGTGGACGGTCGTTGTTATTTTTCACGACTACCAGAACCTGGAATAGCTTACTTCTTACTTATGTTGTGTGTTGTGGTACCTTGATAAATGCTGTATTGACTTTGGGCATGTTAGAACGGTGGCTTTCTCTCGGTTCAGACGAGGAGATGCTGTGATGGCACTGGTTCGTCCCAACTCCGAACTGGGTCGGGCGAAGCTCCTCCGGTGGAAGAAAACAACGTTTTCTTTCTTAAGAGGGGGGGGGGAGGTGGATGGATGTCACAGTGCTATTTCGCAGTGCATCTTTTGTACGAAAATTAGACTGGGAACATTTAAGTTGGCAACCCTGATATAACTAAACCGGTCAGTCATGTGACGATCCGGAAAGCGGTAAAAAGGAGGCGCGAAAGAGTCAGTAATTGTTTAGTCAGGTCCGGGAGTGGACGTACTGAGTTTTCCCTGCCCAGCGTTATGGCTGAGAAGAGTATGCCATGAGATTCATATTCTGAGTTTTGCCATCCTGCGGAGTATTGGCTGGACCAACTATAACTACACAGAAAAGGTTTGACATCAGCAAATTGAAGGACCCCCTTACCAGAAAAGCTTTTGAGGCTGACATAAAGAAACGATATCAATTTGCCAAAAGTCAGGAAAAGACATTAACTGATGATATAGACCAGAAATTCAACACCATTTCAACAATATATAAGGAAAGCAGCAAATCATGCTTGGGATTCCAGGATAGGAAGAAGCAAGACTGGATAACACCAGAAACATTAAACACCATAACACTGAGAAAGGAAATAAAAAAAAACGGAAGCGTAGTCCCCCAGGTTAAAGCAACTATATAGCGAACAGTACAGTCAGCTGGACAAGGAAGTTAAACGCCAAACCCGAGCCAACAAAAGGAATTTCCTAGACGATCTTGCAAGACAGGCAGCACTGAGAAATGAACAAACCACAGTATACAAAATAACTAAATTCATCAGCGGAAAACGAGGTGCAAACAATATTACATTAGTAAGAGATAAGCAAGGAAATCTCATCACGACAGCAGACGGACAGGAAACAAGATGGGCAGAGCACTTCAGAGAAACTCTGAACAAGGAACCACCAGAGACACAATTGAATGTTCCTGAGGCTGAAAACGATCTAGATGTAAATACAGATACTCCACGAAAAGAAGAAATCATCACAGCAATCACAGGGTTAAAGAACGGAAAAGCTTCTGGCCATGATAACTTAAAAGAAGAGCTATTTAAGACAGACCCTGAGCTAGCAGCAGAACTATTAGAACCACTATTTGCACAAGTCTGGAAAACGGGGACAACACCATCAGAGTGGAACAAAGGAATAATTGTCAAATTGCCCAAGAAGGGAGATCCTGTAGATTGTAATAATTGGAGAGGAATCACTCTTCTCCCAGTTCACAGCAAAATACTAGGCAGGATAATTATACAGAGAATTTCAAAAGCAGTAGACCACAAACTGAGGAAAGAACAAGCAGGATTTAGAAAGAACAGAAGATGTGTAGATCATATATTCACTCTCAGGAACATCATAGAGCAGTGCTCAGAATGGCAAAGACAGCTGTACATTAATTTCGTTGATTTTGAAAAGGCGTTTGACAGCATACATAGGGACAGTTTATGGAAAATACTGAGGGCTTATGGAATTCTAAGCTGCATAGTGTCAATCATAAAAAGCCTCTATGCCAACTTTACGTGTAGTGTTGGGCAGAGCAACCTAACCTTTGAGGTGAAGACAGGAGTACGACAGGGATGCCACTTATCAACCACTCTATTTTTAACAGTCATAGACTGGGTGATGCGCCAGACAACAGAGGGCAGTCCAAGAGGAATAAGATGGACTACATTTTCTACATTGGAAGATCTGGAATATGCAGATGACATTGCACTACTAGCACATTCACTTCAACACATCCAGGAAGAAACAGATAGACTTAATACGTTTAGCCAGCAGGTGGGCTTGAACATCAATTTAAAGAAGTCAGAGGTAATGACGCTCAATGTGAGCAACCCAGAGCCCATATCAGTAAGGAATCAGCAACTGGTACAGACAGACACCTTCACATACCTTGGATGCATAGTAACACCAGACGGCGGGGCAGACAAAGACATCAACATTAGAATGAATAAGGCAAGAACAACCTTTTTTAGCCTAAACAACATCTGGAAGTCCTCTCAATACAGCACAGGCACAAAATTAAGATTATATCAGAGCTGTGTGCTTTCTGTGATTCTCTATGGTGCGGAATGCTGGAGAGTTACAGAGAAGGAAATGTCGAAATTGTCCTCTTTTCACACAACATGCCTAAGAAAAATTCACCGAATCTTTTGGCCGAATACCATCACCAACCAAGATCTGCTTCCTCTGATGTGATAAAATTAACCGTGATACAACGTTAAAATATCTCCAAAGATAAAATGTAGGGATAAAAATAATGCGTAAGCTACTAGACGACATGATCGCCCACGCCGCGGGTCACCACCCGCCATGGAAACTAACTTGTTAGACGTGAAGGCAAAACGTTTACCCTTGGAACGGGATGAGAACGGAGATCAAAAGGAAAAAATATGACTGAACACGTGCTTGAAACTAGCAAGGCTAAAAAGACGCAATTGGTGGGGAAAGGAAAAAAATTCACGTTCCCAAGTTGACACAAGGTAAAGAAATCGACAAAAGGGACCTTAGCTATTATACGCAACAGTCATTTCTTGGACGCTTTTGCGATAACTTAGTCCGTTTATTTGAATTCAGCGGCAAACGCATTACAGAAGATGCTCGAAAATATTTCAAAAAACCAACTAACCTTGAAAAGTAACTTTTTCTTAATAATAATGTTAGGAATATAAAACCTAGCTGGCCTGATGGCCCATCTTGAGCAGTGAAATAATATGCTTTCATTTATACAGACGGATAGATAATAAGAAAGATATTGAAAAAAGACTGTGTTGTTCATATCAGCTAGCGACTGCATTGAAACAAAAAATGTCACTAATTTTCAAAAATTGCGGCCTTGAGACTCAAGTGCTAAAATCCAGTTGGAATGAAAGAGAGGGAATGTGGTGGAGAATTGTGGCTAAAAATAACTTTAAAGGCAAAATTGTGTAGGGGACGGCAGAGTTGGTTCAAAAAACAAGTGTGTTTTTTTTGTGAAACGCAAGTAGAGACAGACGGACCAACAGACAATAATACATACTTGACTGAGGTATGACTGAATTGACTTTTGGTAGGAGGTTTGAATTTGAAAAGAAAAAAGGCGGTGATTGGCCACAGATAAACATATTATCGGCGCTCAGACGCGCATTTTTGCCATTTAACTAAAAGCTGTCCAGTAGGAGACACAGTAAATAATTCAGTGGTGTATTTCCCAAAAAGCTATTCAATATTTAGAGGGACGCCATACTAGAGCCAGCAGCTCAGCTGAGTTTTGCTAGCATATAACTGTGTTCTCTATTCATAATTCTGGTAAGACTGAAAGTATTTCTTTGTATATTTTAATATTTGTTTAATGTTTCGAGTGATTTGATACTGCCATATCAAAATCTATCCCTTACAACAAGTAAGGATTCGCTCTAGATCCCCAGCCCCAGTTCAGGGTCTAGAGACAAACAAAATACATAAACTCCAGCAAGGATTATGAAGGGCGGATCAAGTGTTGAGATCAGTGGAACATATCACCTATCCTATTCAATGGCAGGAAGCTAATGAACATATTTCAGAATATGTAGTCTGGGGGAACTTATCCTATGTGAAACCAACTTGGTAAGATGTGCTGTATGGTCAGAGAGATCTGACCTCGTCTATGTGGTGTTGTTGTGTAGTGTTGAGTGTAGAAGTGGCTCAGGAGGTAGAGTTCTGACACATGACCCAATACTTTTATTTCAGAACTGTGAGTTTTTTTATTTGGCACCAATGTGGTGTCAAATGATGTGTTGAATAATACAAGAGTGGGACCGTGCAGTCTAATATTTTGGCAGAGCATCCTTATATTGCCCCCAAGCACGGAGAGGTGGGGCCACCAGATTCCAGCACCAGAACTACTCATTCAAGATACGTGAGCGTCTGGCCTGCTGGACATTCACCAACTCAACTTATTTTCTAACACACCAACTATATTCCCATCAATAAAATGGACAATGTTTAGTCGCCATAGACAGGGAGTGATGAGGCCACCCCAACAGCACATCCATTAATCGTTCTCCCAGATAAATTACAACTATAAACAGTAGTAATATTAACTAGTCTTGTAAAATACATATGCACACACCTTTCATTTATTATGCCATATATTCATGCATTTCATTCCTAATTTCAAAACCTTTCATATGTTCTGACCAAAATAAAACCTTGGTTCAGAACAAATAAACTTAAAGAAAATTTACTATCAAAATTTTACACAGCTTGAGTTAGTTCAGTGTGTTATAACATTTTATTAATATTATTAGACTTAGTAAATATCTGTGTGTGTGTATATAAACTACCACAACACATTACATATCAGTACCCTAGAATTTTAACGTAGCCACATTCATTAGAAAAAAAAAGATAGGTGTGAGGTCGTAGTGGTAGCAAGAAGGGCCTTCTGTAAATTCACAGCTACATTTATCTCAGAAGCCTTCACAGCTGACCTCATGCATCCCACTAGGTAATATCACAATCATACAATACCATCAAAACCACTACATATATTGGGGTCTCTTGTCCAGGGATAATTAGCTTAACAGTAATATTAGGATCTCCTGGTGGGAGAATTAAATTAGGGGAACAAATTATAAAAATTAAAAGTGTCCCTTAAAATTAAAAGTGAAAATAAAAGTTGGTGAATCTTCACAGCCAGTGGTAATTAATTAGTTAACGGGCTAATTAGAATTACTTTAGACTATAGTAATTAGAATTACTTTAGTGGTTGGAAATTTTATCTTGCTCATTGCTAAATTGTCTAAAAAGTATGGCGGAGCTAGCCAAATTCAGATCAGCTGCTGTGCTAACGGCAAAGGATATGGGAATGGATGGTCAGGTTTTAATTCAATATGTAACGGCTGAATGTGATAAGTATATTGAACGGGAAGAAAGAAGATTAGAAAAAGAGGCTGAAAGAAAATTAGAGTCTGAAAGATTAGCTGAAGAGACGAGGCTACAAATTGAGGCTGAGACTAAGAGGCTGCAGATTGAGGCTGACAAAGAGGCTAAAGCCTTAGAGGCAGAAGAAAAACGACAGCAAAGGGAGGCAGAAGATAGAAGGTTGCAAAGGGAGTACGAATTACGACTAAGGGAGCTGGTGCTACAAGGCCAGGCTCCTGAAAATGGTGCCAGCCCTTTTGCCTCAGATGCTGCAGCTAGTCAGGGTGCCTCAAACTCAGCTATGGGGTTTCATTTAGACCATTTTGTTGAGAAAGACGATGACATAGAGGGGTACCTCGGATGTTTTGAGTTATTAGCTACTACATATGGGTTAGAGAGAGAGAGGTGGAGTTTAAAGTTATCACAGGGACTGAGAGGTACTTCTTATGAAGTCTTCGCAAAAATGAACAGAGAAGACCAAGACAATTATGACATGTAAAAGCAGGCTTTGTTATTAAGGTTCGAAAAAAATGGTGAATTTTATCGTAAGAAATTTAGAAATGCCAAACTGTTGTCTGGGGAGACATACCACCAATTCTCTGCCAGACTGGAAACCTATTTGGAGAAATGGACGGCTCTGGGGAAGACCCAAGATCTTAAGGAGATGATCATGATAGAGCAATTGAGAGAGTCCATGGCTCCAGACATGAGAAAATGTCTCATGGAACAAGGTGCAGAGAAGTTGGGGGAGGTTTTAAATGTAGCTGAGAGGTATCAGGCAGCCCAGGCAGAGGTAAGTGGTGCTAAAAAGAAGCACTTAGACAATTTTAAAGCTCCACAGCAATTTAATAAATTTGATAATAGAGAACAGGGTAATAAAGGTAGGACAAACTTTGAACGGACAAGAAATGACTATCGAGACAGAAACTCATAGTTCAATGACCAAAAATCCAATGAAAGAAAACCGTTTAACCAAGGAAAAAGATGGTGTAAATGGTGCAAGAAAGATAACCATAACACCGAATTTTGTAGAAGGAAACCTTCAAACATTGCTGCAATGAAGTCGGGGACTCAAAGATTAAAGGTTAATCCTAATGGACAGCAGGAACCTTATCACCCCCCAGTTTGTGAGGATGTTATTTGTAATGGGGTCACCATAAGGTGCCTTTATGATACAGGTTTGGATTATGATTCAGTTGTGAAGTCCAGCCTAGTGGACCCAAGTCAGTATACCACAGAAACAGTGGAAATACAAGGGGCAACTAAGGACATACCACTCATGACACTTCCCATCGCAAGGATAACGATGAAAACTCGCTATGTGGAAGGAGAAATCAGAGCAGCAGTGATAGATGAACCAATCTACCCTCTGATATTGGGGTGTAGATACGTCTTCTTGGGGAATCCCGAGAGACCTGTGATCATGGCGACAGTGCAGACCAAGTCACAGAAGAAGGAGGAAGAAGGTGAACCTATAAATGCTCATCCAGAGGAGATGAGGAAGGCGCAGGCTGAGGATAGGACACTCAAGCCATGTTTTAAAACATTGCCCAAATGCCACACACCTCCAAGCAAGGGGGAATATTTTATGAAGAACAAACTATTATACAGGAAGGCCGGAACTGGAACAAATGGTCACAACCAGCTGGTTCTTCCCACTTCATATAGGGATAAAGTGATGGAACTCGGGCATGCGATTCCCTTCAGTGGTCACATGGGGATCAGCGCCACAGGACAGCGTATAGCTTGTCATTACTTCTGGCCAGGGATAACGGAGGATATAAAAAGATATGTCAAATCCTGCCCAGAATGTCAAAGGGTAGCTCCAAAGCACTGGACTGCTCCTGCAACTCTAGGGGAAATGCCCATAGTGGGAACACCTTTTGAGAGGGTTGCAGTGGATATTGTGGGACCTCTCACTCGGACCAAGAGAAGGAACAGTTACATCCTTACTCTGGTGGACACTTGTTCTATGTGGGGAGAGGCGGTAGCCCTGCCATCAATTGATTCAAAACATGTAGCAGAGGCACTACTTACAATATTCACCCGATTATGATTCCCGCATCAAATCTTGACGGATAATGGCTCTCAGTTCAAGGGGAAACTAACGGAAGAAGTTTTTAAGCTATTTCAAGCCAGACACTTTCATTGTAGTCCGTACCATCCGCAAGGGAACGGCCAGGTAGAGAGGTTCAACGGGACTCTCATTTCTATCCTGAGAAAGCTGGCACACGAAAAACCGGATCTGTGGGATCAATTCCTGCCCGCCGCATTGTTTGCGTATCGGGAGGTACCACATAGTTCAACCGGGATGGCTCCCGCAACTCTGCTATTTGGGAGGCCAATAAAAGGTCCATTAGAAGCTCTATTAAGGACCTGGACAGATGAGAAGGCGGAAGAGACTGTTACCTCATCTTATCAATACGTGAACGAACTGACCACTCGTTTGAAAGCTGGATGGAAACTGGCAAATGATAATTTGAAACAAGCCAGGAAGAAACATGCAGCATATTTTAATAGGAAGGCAAAGGACAGAGAACTAGCTGTGGGAGAGAAGGTGCTGCTTCTACTACCCGGCAGCCAGAATAAATTACAAATTGGATGGCAAGGTCCATATACAGTTCTAGAGAAGGTGTCTAGAACAAACTATAAAATTGACAAAAAGGGGAAGGAGAAAGTTTATCATGTAAACCTGTTAAAGAAGTATCTGGACAGACCACTCCAGGAAAGCACCCCCTTACTGACCTTGGCTATCGCAACTCAAATGCAAAAGGAACCACTCACCTCACATGAATACCCATTACATCCTTGTGAAACAGCAGCACAGGTAAAAGTCAGTAAGCACCTGACTAAAAACCAGAGGGAGAGAGTTCAACAGGTTCTGGAGGAACATACAGATGTTTTAACAGATAAACCAGGCCATACAAATTTGCTACAGTATGACATGAAACTGGTAGACTCAAACCCAATCTGTATGAGAGCCTATTCTATTCCGTTCGCGAAGGAGAAAGCATTGAAAGAAGAAATATATTATTTGTTGAAGGAGGGGATTATTTCACACAGTGAATCATCTTTTAGCTCCAGTGTCGTTTTGTTGAGGAAACCGTCTGGGGAACACAGGCTGTGCATAGATTACAGGAAACTGAATGCTGTCACAGAAGGACAAGTGGATCCATTACCAGACACAAAACAGTTATTTGCCAGATTAAACAAGGCAAAATACTTTTCAAAGGTGGATCTTAGTAAAGGCTATTACCAGATTCCAGTGAAGCCTGAAGTGAGACCTTATTTGGCTTTTAGCACTTCGGATGGACATTATGAATTCAACATGCTACCATTTGGACTGAAAAATGCTCCGAGTGTATTTTCAAGGATGATGCGCAAATTGTTGGATCCGCTGAATAACCCATGTATCACGAATTTCATGGATGATATTCTCGTCGCCACAGAGACATTTGAAGAACACATTGACGCTCTAAAAATGTTATTTAATAGGTTTAGGGAGTGTAACTGTACTTTTTCTCTTGTTGAGGTGATCACTGGCCCAAGACAGTATACATGTTGTTAGGTGTGTAGTGCGAGCGTATGATGAACTGAGTGTGGGTGCGAATGAAGGCGCGAATGTGTTTAGGCTCGTATGTATGTAGACCCTGCAACCCATACACTCACATGCAGTAGTCAAGGATGCTTGGACACTGCAGGCACATTTCAAAACATTTATTGACGAGAACACACATGGTATCAACAGGAACAGTCAGTGTAAACAAGGTCATGCTGACCGGAAATCGATAGGTATACATTAGGCATTCAGCAAGCTGGTAAACATTTGAATATTCGTGCATGGTCAATACAATGTTCTTCAATAAGGACAGTTCGTGGCGTCGCCCTGGGATTACTGACTAAACGCGTCAGATACCTTAATCACTTTGACACATAGGTGCAACTTGGCATTCCCCGCCAATTGCACATTATCAGGCTGTAGTATAATAGCCGAAAACACAGGCCTCGTTCTGACGTCGGCTGTGTACTTCTGATAAGCAGGTTACCATCAACCCTGCAGTAATGCTTATTGTAGACATAAATATGCCGCCAATCTGCGGCTCCCACAATATATCTTCGTCACTGGATTTCTGGATGGTATGAAGACTAATAGTCTTGGATGGCTACCTTGAGCACAAAATGTAAGTTCTGAAATGGAGGACCGGTGAGCTGCAGTTCACAGACTAGGCAATCTTCTAACATGTTCTGCTACCGAAAGCATAGTAATGGAAAAAGTCGGTATTACCTGTAACCGAGTCCATAGAACTTAACAAGGAACTCTGCTGTCATTCCAACGCACAGAGATTCACTGGGGAAAACTGCCAGTGCAGTCACTTCGAAGATTCTTCCCAAAAAACACAATGGACTCTCGTCCCTTCAGAAACCAGGACACTCCCCGGCTTGCCGGAAGTCTAACTCAACTCTCGCTTAAAAAAAAACCTGCCCATGGGCATACGCCCGAACTGTCTACCTTTGACCCTAAAGGTCAAACACAATGAATGAATAAACAAGGGAAGACAACCCCTAATCAACCTGACATCGCAGGTAAAGACACAATTATTCTTATGATAAAAACATAAGCAAATAACTTGACAGATGACTCCGTCAAAAAATGACAGCAACATATTACTACAACCCCCCTGTAAAAAAAAATGAAATTTTTTTTTAAATATGTCCATGAGCAAGATTGCACAAGTATCACTTATGTGCTCATGAAAAAATGAACCTAATATCAGGTACAATAGACGCATAAACAAAGCGTCTGAAGAGGATACAAATCATCTCCCAACATAGGAGAAAATCTCTCCTTTAAGCCAAACAAACTAAGGGGGTACCATTAAAGAAACCTAAGTTGCTGGCAATACCAATCATATATCAATCATTACTAAATACAATAATTATAGCAATATACAAATGTCATGAATTACAATGCTATATTAGCAACATATCACTGATGGATGGACAAAATGAAATTTGTTAAATTATCTAAACATCATCCAAATACATTTGTATTACAACATATTAGGATATTAAGGACAGACAAAAGTCTGAAAGTGTATCAGGAAAAAACTAGGACACAAGATTTAACTGGAATCATGTGGGCATCTGGACAATATGTCCGCCATCACATTATCCGAACCACGGATAGCTCGCACCGTGAAATGGAAAGGCTGAAGAGCAATAGCATAACGAGTAGATCTCGAGCTCTTCAAATCCTTACTTTGCATAGCCGTAAGAGCTTTTTGGTCGGTTTCCATAAAGAAATGCGCGCCCAGAAGGAACCTTTGTAGCTTAAGAATGGACCAAACCATAGCCAATAATTCACGGTCTAAAACCGAGTAATTCCTTTCTGCCGCATTTAGCTTCCTAGAAATATACATTACAGGATGCAGAGTTCCTGAATATTCCTGCATTAGTGCCGCTCCAATCCCAGTGGAAGAGGCATCACTACGAAGAACAAAAGTCTTATCAATCGTTGGTAGTCTTAAGATAGGATGAGATGAGAACAAATTCTTAACCTGATCCAATGAAGATTGGCATTCCTGGGACCAACGCACCATATTAGGAGAACCTTTTTTCAATAACGATGAAAGTGGTGCCATAATGGAGGACAGATTCTCAATGAATCTTCCATAGAATTGTATCAATCCCAAGAGACTACGCACTTGTTTTTTTTTGTCTTCGGAACCGAGATATTTAATATCTTCGAAATGTTTTGGTCCTCTGTCTTCAACAGACCATGACCAACTCGATGACCTAGAAAGGAAATTTCACTAAACCCAACAAAAGCTTTAGAGGGTTTTGCAGTCAAACTATGCTCACGTAGAGTAGATAGCAATTCCTTTAGACCCAAATAGTGTTCTTCCCAAGTATCGCTGAAAAGACAGATGTCGTCTAAATATGCGATGACATCTGCACGATCTGATAGAATTCGTCGCATCATGCGCACGAAAGTCGCTGGGGCGTTCATAAGCCCGAAAGGCATAAAATTCCATTGAAACAGACCCCTAGGTGTCGAAAAAGCAGTGAGAGGTTTGGCGTGTTCCGTCAGTGGGACTTGCCAATAACCTTTCGACAAGTCTAGTTTAGTAAAGAATTTAGCTTTAGAAAGTCTAATAAGTAGATCATCTAATAATGGCATAGGTTCAGCATCGAACTTCGTAACTTGATTTAATTTGCGATAGTCAACGCAAAGACGTATGTTATTGTCTTTCTTTCGAACAATAACTATCGACGAAGAATAAGCTGAAGTGGATGGTTCAATTATTTGCAGTTGAATCATTTCATCCAATTCTTTCTCGACTTGTGCTTGAAAATGAATAGGTTTTGGGTATGGTCTTACTCTGATCGGATTACGATCAGTAAGTATGATGTCATGTTCTATGACATCTGTGTGTCCAGGAATGTCGGTAAGGACATCCTGATATGATTGTAGCGTAGAGGATACTTGACGTTGCTCCTCAAAAGACAAGTTCGAAGAGATTGTAACGTCCCTCCACGATTCCGTTGAATTCAGTGGAATCGCAGGAAGAGGTAAGTTAACGTCAGAAAAAAATAGTTTCCTCATCCTGTATAACGGACAGGGATGAGATGTGACCATGTTGGACTGGAGAGTCGTCCATCGCCTGGAAAATAGGCTGCAAATAGTCTGGACGTTCAATAAACTCTGTTAGCATATTTATATGGAAGGTTTTATGCTTTCCATCCACATCGACGATGTAGTCGACATCGGAAATTTTGGAGACTATAGTGTATGGACCTTTCCATGAAATGAGAAGTCTATTCTCTCTTGAGGGAAGTAAGACATATGCTTTGTCTCCAGGACAAAGTTGACGTAGGCGTCTTTTCTTGTTAGCAAATCGCCTAGCTTTTTCTTTCGCAAATTCGGAAGATGAAGTTGCTAACCTGCACGATTCGATAATCTTTTCTCTAAGAGCAAAGACATATTCATATGACGATTGTGTATCATCGTCAATACTATCAGAAGTTATCAAATCGTGTAACAAGGACATCGGACCGCGCGGTTGCGCACCAAAGACAAGTTCGAAAGGAGAAAACCCTGTATGCTCGTTGGGAACTTCTCTATAGGCAAAGAGGACTGCAGGTAAAACCCTGTCCCAATCCTCCGGATGATCCTCCGTTATCTTGCCAAGTAAGTTCTTTAGTGTCCTGTTAAGACGTTCTACCAATCCATTGGACATTGGATGATAAATACTACTGAGAGACCTTTTAATGTCTAGCGTAGCCATTACCTGAGACATAACGTCCGAAATTAACTGAGTGCCGTGATCCGACAGTATTTCTCCGGGAATCCCAGACGAGAAAATATGAGCCAAAGAGCATCAGCGATATCGACAGTTGATATGCTCTTCAGAGGAATAGCCTCTGGCCAACGCGTGCACATGTCCACGCAAGTGAGGATAAATTGGTGTCCTCTGGCTGACTTAATTTTGAACGGACCAATGATGTCTATAGCCATTTTCTAAAACGGCCGAATCGGAATATCTGCAGCCTGAATAGGAGCAGCATGTCTCGGACCTCTAGACTTGACCTCTTGACAAATTTTGCAAGATCGGCAATAAATTCGTATGTCTTTATTAACAAATGGCCAAAAGAAAGACGCAAGGACTCTAGTTTTAGTTCTGGAAAAACCCATATGTCCAGCACACTGAGAATCGTGTGCATGCTGAAGAATTAAGGCTCTCATACACTTAGGCACAAGAATTTGCGAGTGCATAGACTTGTCCGAGTGTTGTACCATCCGTACCAATATACCATTCTTCATAGTAATATACGATTTGTGATTCGTATTTTGATTGGGATCCCCTTTCTTTGCAAGAAGGAAGAATTTCTTCAAAGAAGGATCCTCTTCTTGACGTTTAACAAACGAGTCATGGGAAATCACCAAGTGCTCGTCTTGGCTATCAACTTCATTACTATTATCCGATGAAGTTGGGGGATTAAGAGCTTGAGCTCTTGTCACCACTGCATTGACCGTTTGAATGTTTTTTTCCTCCCAACTAGAAATTTGTTGCGGGGTGCATTCCTTAACCCCATGAATACGACCGATTATAAGATCCGCAATAGGATTAGGAAGAAGACATGCATGGACATCTCCTGTGAAGAAGGGAGTGTCAATCCTAATAATAGCAGTAGGCTCCATCAAACTCTTGTTGTGCAGAGTTTGCCTGTTGGAAAGGTCTTTTTTTGTTAAACCTAGGTCTGCCTCGATTATCATTTCCCCTGTAATTATTTCGACTATCATTTCCCCTGTAATTGTTATCATATTGCCTATTGTAATCATCATTCCGGTTTGAATCCCGGTTTCTAAATTCACCATCGTCATAATCTTGACGTCGAGAATGGTTATCTCGAAAGCTCGAATGGTTATTATTACGATAACCCTTGCGAAAGTGTCTAAGATTATTACCATTAAAATTACGAGAACTACCATCTTGTCTCCAATTCATAGACGAAGAACCATCATGTGTTGGATTACTCCGCTTCTGAGTGTAATTCTGATTACTTCCCCTATTCCAGTTTTGTTGAGCACCCTGAAATTTTTTTTTGAAATTAGGGCCATATGGTGTTGCCGAAGCAGCTGGCAACCCTTCTTTCACTTTAGAATTGCTAACTGTAGCATGGGGATGCGCGGTGGCATACTGACAACAGTATTCCTCCATATCTTTTAAGTTTTTAGGCTTACGCTCATGAAGGAATGCAAGAAAAGAATCATTAACAGATGACAAAACCTTATATCGCAATAATAAGTCCATTAGACCTTCATATGTTTTCTCAGTCTGAGACAACTCAACCCATCGTGTAAATGTACGACGTATTTTTGTAACAAAATCAGAGAAATCTACTCCATTTTCTGGCAACATTGTCCTAAAACGAAGACGATAGTCTTCTTCTTTTAGTTGGTATTTTTTTAGCAATGCTGCTCTGACAACATCATAATTAGTCCTGTCATGTTCGTCTATTGTCATAAGAGTAGTCACTGTGTCACCTGTAAAAAATTCCATCAGTTGTTCAACATATTTTTCCTTTTTTATGTTATGCGTATCGCATAAAAATTGGAATCTATCTAGATAATCTGCTACGTCATCCTTTAAAGGATTGAAATGAGGTACTTTTTCTCTTGTTGAGGTGATCACTGGCCCAAGACAGTATACATGTTGTTAGGTGTGTAGTGCGAGCGTATGATGAACTGAGTGTGGGTGCGAATGAAGGCGCGAATGTGTTTAGGCTCGTATGTATGTAGACCCTGCATCCCATACACTCATATGCAGTAGTCAAGGATGCTTGGACACTGCAGGCACGTTTCAAAACATTTATTGACGAGAACACACATGGTATCAACAGGAACAGTCAGTGTAAACAAGGTCATGCTGACCGGAAATCGATAGGTATACATTAGGCATTCAGCAAGCTGGTAAACATCTGAATATTCGTGCATGGTCAATACAATGTTCTTCAATAAGGACAGTTCGTGGCGTCGCCCTGGGATTACTGACTAAACGCGTCAGATACCTTAATCACTTTGACACATAGGTGCAACTTGGCATTCCCCGCCAATTGCACATTATCAGGCTGTAGTATAATAGCCGAAAACACAGGCCTCGTTCTGACGTCGGCTGTGTACTTCTGATAAGCAGGTTACCATCAACCCTGCAGTAATGCTTATTGTAGACATAAATATGCCGCCAATCTGCGGCTCCCACAATATATCTTCGTCACTGGATTTCTGGATGGTATGAAGACTAATAGTCTTGGATGGCTACCTTGAGCACAAAATATAAGTTCTGAAATGGAGGACCGGTGAGCTGCAGTTCACAGACTAGGCAATCTTCTAACATGTTCTGCTACCGAAAGCATAGTAATGGAAAAAGTCGGTATTACCTGTAACCGAGTCCACAGAACTTAACAAGGAACTCTGCTGTCATTCCAACGCACAGAGATTCACTGGGGAAAACTGCCAGTGCAGTCACTTCGAAGATTCTTCCCGAAAAACACAATGGACTCTCGTCCCTTCAGAAACCAGGACACTCCCCGGCTTGCCGGAAGTCTAACTCAACTCTCGCTTAAAAAAACCTGCCCATGGGCATACGCCCGAACTGTCTACCTTTGACCCTAAAGGTCAAACACAATGAATGAATAAACAAGGGAAGACAACCCCTAATCAACCTGACATCGCAGGTAAAGACACAATTATTCTTATGATAAAAACATAAGCAAATAACTTGACAGATGACTCCGTCAAAAATGACAGCAACAGGGAGGCGAACTTAACTGCTAGGCCAACAAAATGTTGTATTTGATGCAAAGAGTTGGAATTCTTGGGACACACTGTATATCAGGGTAACATGACCCCTGATCCCAAGAACGTGGAAAAACTGCAGAGAGCACCTAGACCACAAACAAAAAAGGACGTGCGATCATTCGTGTCGTTATGCGGATTTTATCAAAAATACATCAAAGATTTTAACTCTATTTGTGCTCCTCTATGCAAGCCGCAAATTGAATAAGGCGGAACAAGGATATTCCACAAGCGAAAAAGAATGTTTAGCGTTAATCTGGGCAATAAAGAAGTTTCAAATCTATCTGTATGGTAGGACTTTTGTGGTCCAGACGCATCATCAGCCCCTCGTATTCTTATCTCAGGCTAAGCATGAAAACGCAAGATTGCTGAGGTGGTCTTTATTGCTTCAACCTTATCAGTTTAGTATCCAACATATCCCAGGCAAATTGAATGTCGGTGCAGATTTCCTCAGTCGGCACCCCTGTGATCAAAATTAGAGTAGTAGCAGGCGTGAGGAGTAATTTTATCTATGTGTATCACTGGTTTTGGAACTTGCCGTAGGCATGTTTTCAAGTGGGGAGATGTGTGATAAAATTAACCGTGATACAACGTTAAAATATCTCCAAAGATAAAATGTAGGGATAAAAAATAATGCGTAAGCTACTAGACGACATGATCGCCCACGCCGCGGGTCACCACCCGCCATGGAAACTAACTTGTTAGACGTGAAGGCAAAACGTTTACCCTTGGAACGGGATGAGAACGGAGATCAAAAGGAAAAAATATGACTGAACACGTGCTTGAAACTAGCAAGGCTAAAAAGACGCAATTGGTGGGGAAAGGAAAAAAAAAATTCACGTCCCCAAGTTGACACAAGGTAAAGAAATCGACAAAAGGGACCTTAGCTATTATACGCAACAGTCATTTCTTGGACGCTTTTGCGATAACTTAGTCCGTTTATTTGAATTCAGCGGCAAACGCATTACAGAAGATGCTCGAAAATATTTCAAAAAACCAACTAACCTTGAAAAGTAACTTTTTCTTAATAATAATGTTAGGAATATAAAACCTAGCTGGCCTGATGGCCCATCTTGAGCAGTGAAATAATATGCTTTCATTTATACAGACGGATAGATAATAAGAAAGATATTGAAAAAAGACTGTGTTGTTCATATCAGCTAGCGACTGCATTGAAACAAAAAATGTCACTAATTTTCAAAAATTGCGGCCTTGAGACTCAAGTGCTAAAATCCAGTTGGAATGAAAGAGAGGGAATGTGGTGGAGAATTGTGGCTAAAAATAACTTTAAAGGCAAAATTGTGTAGGGGACGGCAGAGTTGGTTCAAAAAACAAGTGTGTTTTTTTTTTTTGTGAAACGCAAGTAGAGACAGACGGACCAACAGACAATAATACATACTTGACTGAGGTATGACTGAATTGACTTTTGGTAGGAGGTTTGAATTTGAAAAGGAAAAAAGGCGGTGATTGGCCACAGATAAACATATTATCGGCGCTCAGACGCGCATTTTTGCCATTTAACTAAAAGCTGTCCAGTAGGAGACACAGTAAATAATTCAGTGGTGTATTTCCCAAAAAGCTATTCAATATTTAGAGGGACGCCATACTAGAGCCAGCAGCTCAGCTGAGTTTTGCTAGCATATAACTGTGTTCTCTATTCATAATTCTGGTAAGACTGAAAGTATTTCTTTGTATATTTTAATATTTGTTTAATGTTTCGAGTGATTTGATACTGCCATATCAAAATCTATCCCTTACAACAAGTAAGGATTCGCTCTAGACCCCCCGCCCCAGTTCAGGGTCTAGAGACAAACAAAATACATAAACTCCAGCAAGGATTATGAAGGGCGGATCAAGTGTTGAGATCAGTGGAACATATCACCTATCCTATTCAATGGCAGGAAGCTAATGAACATATTTCAGAATATGTAGTCTGGGGGAACTTATCCTATGTGAAACCAACTTGGTAAGATGTGCTGTATGGTCAGAGAGATCTGACCCCGTCTATGTGGTGTTGTTGTGTAGTGTTGAGTGTAGAAGTGGCTCAGGAGGTAGAGTTCTGACACATGACCCAATACTTTTATTTCAGAACTGTGAGTTTTTTTATTTGGCACCAATGTGGTGTCAAATGATGTGTTGAATAATACAAGAGTGGGACCGTGCTGGCCTGCTGGACATTCACCAACTCAACTTATTTTCTAACACACCAACTATATTCCCATCAATAAAATGGACAATGTTTAGTCGCCATAGACAGGGAGTGATGAGGCCACCCCAACAGCACATCCATTAATCGTTCTCCCAGATAAATTACAACTATAAACAGTAGTAATATTAACTAGTCTTGTAAAATACATATGCACACACCTTTCATTTATTATGCCATATATTCATGCATTTCATTCCTAATTTCAAAACCTTTCATATGTTCTGACCAAAATAAAACCTTGGTTCAGAACAAATAAACTTAAAGAAAATTTACTATCAAAATTTTACACAGCTTGAGTTAGTTCAGTGTGTTATAACATTTTATTAATATTATTAGACTTAGTAAATATCTGTGTGTGTGTATATAAACTACCACAACACATTACATATCAGTACCCTAGAATTTTAACGTAGCCACATTCATTAGAAAAAAAAAGATAGGTGTGAGGTCGTAGTGGTAGCAAGAAGGGCCTCCTGTAAATTCACAGCTACATTTATCTCAGAAGCCTTCACAGCTGACCTCATGCATCCCACTAGGTAATATCACAATCATACAATACCATCAAAACCACTACATATATTGGGGTCTCTTGTCCAGGGATAATTAGCTTAACAGTAATATTAGGATCTCCTGGTGGGAGAATTAAATTAGGGGAACAAATTATAAAAATTAAAAGTGTCCCTTAAAATTAAAAGTGAAAATAAAAGTTGGTGAATCTTCACAGCCAGTGGTAATTAATTAGTTAACGGGCTAATTAGAATTACTTTAGACTATAGTAATTAGAATTACTTTAGTGGTTGGAAATTTTATCTTGCTCATTGCTAAATTGTCTAAAAAGTATGGCGGAGCTAGCCAAATTCAGATCAGCTGCTGTGCTAACGGCAAAGGATATGGGAATGGATGGTCAGGTTTTAATTCAATATGTAACGGCTGAATGTGATAAGTATATTGAACGGGAAGAAAGAAGATTAGAAAAAGAGGCTGAAAGAAAATTAGAGTCTGAAAGATTAGCTGAAGAGACGAGGCTACAAATTGAGGCTGAGACTAAGAGGCTGCAGATTGAGGCTGACAAAGAGGCTAAAGCCTTAGAGGCAGAAGAAAAACGACAGCAAAGGGAGGCAGAAGATAGAAGGTTGCAAAGGGAGCACGAATTACGACTAAGGGAGCTGGTGCTACAAGGCCAGGCTCCTGAAAATGGTGCCAGCCCTTTTGCCTCAGATGCTGCAGCTAGTCAGGGTGCCTCAAACTCAGCTATGGGGTTTCATTTAGACCATTTTGTTGAGAAAGACGATGACATAGAGGGGTACCTCGGATGTTTTGAGTTATTAGCTACTACATATGGGTTAGAGAGAGAGAGGTGGAGTTTAAAGTTATCACAGGGACTGAGAGGTACTTCTTATGAAGTCTTCGCAAAAATGAACAGAGAAGACCAAGACAATTATGACATGTTAAAGCAGGCTTTGTTATTAAGGTACGAAAAAAATGGTGAATTTTATCGTAAGAAATTTAGAAATGCCAAACTGTTGTCTGGGGAGACATACCACCAATTCTCTGCCAGACTGGAAACCTATTTGGAGAAATGGACGGCACTTTGAGCGGCCAAGAAATGACTATCGAGACAGAAACTCACAGTTCAATGACCAAAAATCCAATGAAAGAAAACCGTTTAACCAAGGAAAAAGATGGTGTAAATGGTGCAAGAAAGATAACCATAACACCGAATTTTGTAGAAGGAAACCTTCAAACATTGCTGCAATGAAGTCGGGGACTCAAAGATTAAAGGTTAATCCTAATGGACAGCAGGAACCTTATCACCCCCCAGTTTGTGAGGATGTTATTTGTAATGGGGTCACCATAAGGTGCCTTTATGATACAGGTTTGGATTATGATTCAGTTGTGAAGTCTAGCCTGGTGGACCCAAGTCAGTATACCACAGAAACAGTGGAAATACAAGGGGCAACTAAGGACATACCACTCATGACACTTCCCATCGCAAGGATAACGATGAAAACTCGCTATGTGGAAGGAGAAATCAGAGCAGCAGTGATAGATGAACCAATCTACCCTCTGATATTGGGGTGTAGATACGTCTTCTTGGGGAATCCCGAGAGACCTGTGATCATGGCGACAGTGCAGACCAAGTCACAGAAGAAGGAGGAAGAAGGTGAACCTATAAATGCTCATCCAGAGGAGATGAGGAAGGCGCAGGCTGAGGATAGGACACTCAAGCCATGTTTTAAAACATTGCCCAAATGCCACACACCTCCAAGCAAGGGGGAATATTTTATGAAGAACAAACTATTATACAGGAAGGCCGGAACTGGAACAAATGGTCACAACCAGCTGGTTCTTCCCACTTCATATAGGGATAAAGTGATGGAACTCGGGCATGCGATTCCCTTCAGTGGTCACATGGGGATCAGCGCCACAGGACAGCGTATAGCTTGTCATTACTTCTGGCCAGGGATAACGGAGGATATAAAAAGATATGTCAAATCCTGCCCAGAATGTCAAAGGGTAGCTCCAAAGCACTGGACTGCTCCTGCAACTCTAGGGGAAATGCCCATAGTGGGAACACCTTTGAGAGGGTTGCAGTGGATATTGTGGGACCTCTCACTCGGACCAAGAGGAGGAACAGTTACATCCTTACTCTGGTGGACACTTGTTCTATGTGGGGAGAGGCGGTAGCCCTGCCATCAATTGATTCAAAACATGTAGCAGAGGCACTACTTACAATATTCACCCGATTAGGATTCCCGCATCAAATCTTGACGGATAATGGCTCTCAGTTCAAGGGGAAACTAACGGAAGAAGTTTTTAAGCTATTTCAAGCCAGACACTTTCATTGTAGTCCGTACCATCCGCAAGGGAACGGCCAGGTAGAGAGGTTCAACGGGACTCTCATTTCTATCCTGAGAAAGCTGGCACACGAAAAACCGGATCTGTGGGATCAATTCCTGCCCGCCGCATTGTTTGCGTATCGGGAGGTACCACATAGTTCAACCGGGATGGCTCCCGCAACTCTGCTATTTGGGAGGCCAATAAAAGGTCCATTAGAAGCTCTATTAAGGACCTGGACAGATGAGAAGGCGGAAGAGACTGTTACCTCATCTTATCAATACGTGAACGAACTGACCACTCGTTTGAAAGCTGGATGGAAACTGGCAAATGATAATTTGAAACAAGCCAGGAAGAAACATGCAGCATATTTTAATAGGAAGGCAAAGGACAGAGAACTAGCTGTGGGAGAGAAGGTGCTGCTTCTACTACCCGGCAGCCAGAATAAATTACAAATTGGATGGCAAGGTCCATATACGGTTCTAGAGAAGGTGTCTAGAACAAACTATAAAATTGACAAAAAGGGGAAGGAGAAAGTTTATCATGTAAACCTGTTAAAGAAGTATCTGGACAGACCACTCCAGGAAAGCACCCCCTTACTGACCTTGGCTATCGCAACTCAAATGCAAAAGGAACCACTCACCTCACATGAATACCCATTACATCCTTGTGAAACAGCAGCACAGGTAAAAGTCAGTAAGCACCTGACTAAAAACCAGAGGGAGAGAGTTCAACAGGTTCTGGAGGAACATACAGATGTATTAACAGATAAACCAGGCCATACAAATTTGCTACAGTATGACATGAAACTGGTAGACTCAAACCCAATCTGTATGAGAGCCTATTCTATTCCGTTCGCGAAGGAGAAGGCATTGAAGGAAGAAATAGATTATTTGTTGAAGGAGGGGATTATTTCACACAGTGAATCATCTTTTAGTTCTAGTGTCGTTTTGTTGAGAAAAACCGTCTGGGGAACACAGACTGTGCATAGATTACAGGAAACTGAATGCTGTCACAGAAGGACAAGTGGATCCATTACCAGACACAAACCAGTTATTTGCCAGACTGAACAAGGCAAAATACTTTTCAAAGGTGGATCTTAGTAAAGGCTATTACCAGATCCCAGTGAAGCCTGAAGTGAGACCTTATTTGGTTTTTTAGCACTTCGGATGGACATTATGAATTCAACATGTTACCATTCGGACTGAAAAATGCTCCGAGTGTATTTTCAAGGATGATGCGCAAATTGTTGGATCCCCTGAATAACCCATGTATCACGAATTTCATGGATGATATTCTCGTCGCCACAGAGACATTTGAAGAACACATTGACGCTCTAAAAATGTTATTTAATAGGGGTTTATTAGGGGAGTGTTAACTGTACTAGCAAGCTTTTTTTTCTCTTGTTGAGGTGATCACTGGCCCAAGACAGTATACATGTTGTTAGGTGTGTAGTGCGAGCGTATGATGAACTGAGTGTGGGTGCGAATGAAGGCGCGAATGTGTTTAGGCTCGTATGTATGTAGATCCTGCAACCCATACACTCACATGCAGTAGTCAAGGATGCTTGGACACTGCAGGCACGTTTCAAAACATTTATTGACGAGAACACACATGGTATCAACAGGAACAGTCAGTGTAAACAAGGTCATGCTGACCGGAAATCGATAGGTATACATTAGGCATTCAGCAAGCTGGTAAACATTTGAATATTCGTGCATGGTCAATACAATGTTCTTCAATAAGGACAGTTCGTGGCGTCGCCCTGGGATTACTGACTAAACGCGTCAGATACCTTAATCACTTTGACACATAGGTGCAACTCGGCATTCCCCGCCAATTCCAAATTATCAGGCTGTAGTATAAGAGCCGAAAACACAGGCCTCGTTCTGACGTCGGCTGTGTACTTCTGATAAGCAGGTTATCATCAACCCTGCAGTAATACTTATTGTAGACATAAAACATGCCGCCAATCTGCGGCTCCCACAATATATCTTCGTCACTGGATTTCTGGATGGTATGAAGACTAATAGTCTTGGATGGCTACCTTGAGCACAAAATATAAGTTCTGAAATGGAGGACCGGTGAGCTGCAGTTCACAGACTAGGCAATCTTCTAACATGTTCTGCTACCGAAAGCATAGTAATGGAAAAAAAGTCGGTATTACCTGTAACCGAGTCCACAGAACTTAACAAGGAACTCTGCTGTCATTCCAACGCACAGAGATTCACTGGGGAAAACTGCCAGTGCAGTCACTTCGAAGATTCTCCCCGAAAAACAATGGACTCTTGGTCCCTTCAGAAAAACAGGACCTCCCGGCTTCCCGGAAGTATATCTCACTCCCGCTTTAAAAAAACCTGCCCATGGGCATACGCCCGCAACTGTCTACCTTTGACCCTAAAGGTCAAACACAATGAATGAATAAACAAGGGAAGACAACCCCTAATCAACCTGACATCGCAGGTAAAGACACAATTATTCTTATGATAAAAACATAAGCAAATAACTTGACAGATGACTCCGTCAAAAAATGACAGCAACATATTACTACCACCCCCCTGTAAAAAAAAAATGAAATTTTTTTTTTTTTAATATGTCCATGAGCAAGATTGCACAAGTATCACTTATGTGCTCATGAAAAAAATGAACCTAATATCAGGTACAATAGACGCATAAACAAAGCGTCTGAAGAGGATACAAATCATCTCCCAACATAGGAGAAAATATTTCCTTTAAGCCAAACAAACTAAGGGGGTACCATTAAAGAAACCTAAGTTGCTGGCAATACCAATCATATATCAATCATTACTAAATACTATAATAATTATAGCAATATACAAATGTCATGAATTACAATGCTATATTAGCAACATATCACTGATGGATGGACAAAATGAAATTTGTTAAATTATCTAAACATCATCCAAATACATTTGTATTACAACATATTAGGATATTAAGGACAGACCTAAGTCTGAAAGTGTATCAGGAAAAACTAGGACACAAGATTTAACTGGAATCATGTGGGCATCTGGACAATATGTCCGCCATCACATTATCCGAACCACGGATAGCTCGCACCGTGAAATGGAAAGGCTGAAGAGCAATAGCATAACGAGTAGATCTCGAGCTCTTCAAATCCTTACTTTGCATAGCCGTAAGAGCTTTTTGGTCGGTTTCCATAAAGAAATGCGCGCCCAGAAGGAACCTTTGTAGCTTAAGAATGGACCAAACCATAGCCAACAATTCACGGTCTAAAACCGAGTAATTCCTTTCTGCCGCATTTAGCTTCCTAGAAATATACATTACAGGATGCAGAGTTCCTGAATATTCCTGCATTAGTGCCGCTCCAATCCCAGTGGAAGAGGCATCACTACGAAGAACAAAAGTCTTATCAATCGTTGGTAGTCTTAAGATAGGATGAGATGAGAACAAATTCTTAACCTGATCCAATGAAGATTGGCATTCCTGGGACCAACGCACCATATTAGGAGAACCTTTTTTCAATAACGATGAAAGTGGTGCCATAATGGAGGACAGATTCTCAATGAATCTTCCATAGAATTGTATCAATCCCAAGAGACTACGCACTTGCTTTTTTGTCTTCGGAACCGAGATATTTAATATCTTCGAAATGTTTTGGTCCTCTGTCTTCAACAGACCATGACCAACTCGATGACCTAGGAAGGAAATTTCACTAAACCCAACAAAAGCTTTAGAGGGTTTTGCAGTCAAACTATGCTCACGTAGAGTAGATAGCAATTCCTTTAGACCCAAATAGTGTTCTTCCCAAGTATCGCTGAAAAGACAGATGTCGTCTAAATATGCGATGACATCTGCACGATCTGATAGAATTCGTCGCATCATGCGCACGAAAGTCGCTGGGGCGTTCATAAGCCCGAAAGGCATAAAATTCCATTGAAACAGACCCCTAGGTGTCGAAAAAGCAGTGAGAGGTTTGGCGTGTTCCGTCAGTGGGACTTGCCAATAACCTTTCGACAAGTCTAGTTTAGTAAAGAATTTAGCTTTAGAAAGTCTAATAAGTAGATCATCTAATAATGGCATAGGTTCAGCATCGAACTTCGTAACTTGATTTAATTTGCGATAGTCAACGCAAAGACGTATGTTATTGTCTTTCTTTCGAACAATAACTATCGACGAAGAATAAGCTGAAGTGGATGGTTCAATTATTTGCAGTTGAATCATTTCATCCAATTCTTTCTCGACTTGTGCTTGAAAATGAATAGGTATTGGGTATGGTCTTACTCTGATCGGATTACGATCAGTAAGTATGATGTCATGTTCTATGACATCTGTGTGTCAGGGAATGTCGGTAAGGACATCCTGATATGATTGTAGCGTAGAGGATACTTGACGTTGCTCCTCAAAAGACAAGTTCGAAGAGATTGTAACGTCCCTCCACGATTCCGTTGAATTCAGTGGAATCGCAGGAAGAGGTAAGTTAACGTCAGAAAAAAATAGTTTCCTCTCATCCTGTATGACGGACAGGGATGAGATGTGACCATGTTGGACTGGAGAGTCGTCCGTCGCCTGGAAAATAGGCTGCAAATAGTCTGGACGTTCAATAAACTCTGTTAGCATATTTATATGGAAGGTTTTATGCCTTCCATCCACATCGACGATATAGTCGACATCGGAAATTTTGGAGACTATAGTGTATGGACCTTTCCATGAAATGAGAAGTCTATTCTCTCTTGAGGGAAGTAAGACATATGCTTTGTCTCCAGGACAAAGTTGACGTAGGCGTCTTTTCTTGTTAGCAAATCGCCTAGCTTTTTTCTTTCGCAAATTCGGAAGATGAAGTTGCTAACCTGCACGATTCGATAATCTTTTCTCTAAGAGCAATGACATATTCATATGACGATTGTGTATCATCGTCAATATTATCAGAAGTTATCAAATCGTGTAACAAGGACATCGGACCGCGCGGTTGCGCACCAAAGACAAGTTCGAAAGGAGAAAACCCTGTATGCTCGTTGGGAACCTCTCTATAGGCAAAGAGGACTGCAGGTAAAACCCTGTCCCAATCTTCAGGATGATCCTCCGTTATCTTGCCAAGTAAGTTCTTTAGTGTCCTGTTAAGACGTTCTACCAATCCATTGGACATTGGATGATAAATACTACTGAGAGGCCTTTTAATGTCTAGCGTAGCCATTACCTGAGACATAACGTCCGAAATTAACTGAGTGCCGTGATCCGACAGTATTTCTCCGGGGAATCCCAGACGAGAAAATATGAGCCAAAGAGCATCAGCGATATCGACAGTTGATATGCTCTTCAGAGGAATAGCCTCTGGCCAACGCGTGCACATGTCCACGCAAGTGAGGATAAATTGGTGTCCCCTGGCTGACTTAATTTTGAACGGACCAATGATGTCTATAGCCATTTTCTGAAACGGCCGAATCGGAATATCTGCAGCCTGAATAGGAGCAGCATGTCTCGGACCCTCTAGACTTGTAGGCACAAAGAATTTGGCGAGTTGCATCATAGACTGTCCCGAGTGTACGAAGTTGTACCATCCGTACCAATATACCCATTCGTCATAGTGATATACGATGTGTGATGCGTATTTTGAGTGGGATCCCCTTTCTTTGCAAGAAGGAAGAAGTTCTTCAAAGAAGGATCCCCTTCTTGACGTTTAACGAACGAGTCATGGGAAATCACCAATTGGCTCCGTCCTGGCTATACACATACTTCATTCTACTATTATCATAATGAAGTTGAGGGATTAAAGAGGCTTGAGACTCGATGGAATCACCACTGCGATTGGACCTTTGCGAGAATAGTTTTCTTTCTTCCCACACTAGAAATTTGTTTTAGCGGATGCATATCCTAACCCCAGTAGAATATCCGACGCAAGATAAGATCGCGCATACGGATTAAGAAAGAAGACATGCAAGGACCAATCCTCCCTGGTGAGAGAAAAATGTTGTGTAATCCTAGATAAGTATCAGTAGGATAACTTATCCATAGTACCACCAAACATTGCTAGACACATCTTGAATTGTTTTCCCAGTGTCACAGCAAGATCTATCAGAGACTCCCCTAGACCCCGAACGGTAGTAACATCCATTCGGAATCGAAGAATACTGAGGACTACCTATCAATTGATGTAGGACCTTTTTCTAAGATGAAGTGCTCCTCTCGTCATTCAAGCGCAACTAGGGAGCAGGTTAGGCAGGAAGAGAGGAATGTGACCCCAAAACGTAGCCGTTAGATACAGTTAAAGAGATCTCAAAGCAATGTTAACATTGGGGGCCATTACAGTTGCCCTCTCCCCAAAATCGAAAGCACAGACCATGATATGCCTAGAGTAACCACGTATCCTATTTACTGTAATACAGGCTCCATACAAACTCAATGTTTGTCAGTAGCGTTTGGCCTGTTGGTACAGGTCTGTTCTGTCTAAACCTATGTCAACCTCGATTATCATTTTCCCCGCTGTTTATTATTTGGACTATCATTCCCTGTAAACAATAATTTCGTGGGACTATCATGTGATCCAGCCCTTAATTATTATCATCATTCCTATTTAGACAATCATTTTCTGTTTAATCCCTTTAACTAATCACCATCGTCATAATCTTGACGTCGAGAATGGTTATATCCTCGGAAAGCTCGTAATGGTTATTATTACGATAACTCTCCTTGCGAAAGTGGTCTAAGATTATTACCATTATGAAATTACCGAGAAACTAACATCTTGTCTCCACTTTTCATAGAACAAGAACCATCATTGTGTTGGATTACTCCCGCTTCTGAGAGTATGGCAATTTTGACTATACTTCCCCCTATTCCCAGTTTTGTTGAGCACCCCTGAAAAATTCTTTTTTTGGGAAATTAAGGCCATTATGGTGTTGCCCGAAGCAATGCTGGCAACCTTCTTTCACTTTAGAATTGCTTACTGTAGCATGGGGATGCGCAGGGTATTGGTGGCATACTGGACAACGAAGTATTAGCACTAACCATTTCTTTTAAGTTTTAAGCTTACGCTCACTTCGCTCAGACGGATGCTAGAAAAGAATCATTAACAGATGAACAAAACCTTAATCTCGCATAAATAAGTCCAATTAGACTTTCATATGTTTTTCTCAGTCAGAGGACAACTCAACCCATGTGTAAATGTACGGACGTAGGTTTGTAACAAAAAATCAGAGAGAATCTACTTCCATTGTTCTAAGTGGCCTATACATTGTCCTTAAAACGCAAGACGATAGTTCTTCTTTGTTTTAGTTGATATTTTTTTAGCTCAGTGGCTGCCCTGGACCAACATCGTAAGTTAGTTCCTCTCTCAGTGTTCGTCCGAATTGTCATTAAGAGATAGTCACGTGTCAACTTGTAAAGAAAGATAGGCATCAGATTGCTCCAACATATGTTTTTCCCTTTTTCTTAATGATATGCGTTATCGCATAAAAAATTGGAATTCTATCTTAGATAATCTTCTACGTCATCCTTTAACGGATTGACAATGAAGGTACTCTTTCTCTTGTTAAGGTGATCACTGCCCAGACAGTATACATGTTGTTAGGTGTGTAAGTGCGAGCGTATGATGAATGAGTGTGGGTGGGACTGATGGCGCGGAATGTGTTTTAGGCCTCTTATGTATGTAGAACCTGCACACACATTACACACCATACACATCGAGCATGCAGTAGTCCAAGTGATGCTTGGACACTTGTCAAGGCAAACGTTCAAATACATTTATTGACGTAGAAACACACATGGTATCAACAGGAGCGCAGTCATTGTAAACAAGGATCATGCTGACCGGCAACGATGGTATACAATAAATAACCACAAAATGACCCCCTTTTTTTTTTTCCCCCCCCCACCCCCCCCCCCCCCATAATTTTATTTTTTTAGGCAATCATCAAGCTGGTAAACATCTGAATAATCGAGCATGGTCAATACATTGTTTCTTCAATAAGGACAGTTCGTGTGTCGTACGCCCCAGGGATTACTGAACTAAAGGCGTCCCAATACCTTAAACACTTGACACATAGGTGCCACATGGCATTCCCCGCCAATTTCACATATATCCAGGCAGTCATTATAATCATCCCGAAAACACCAGGCCTCGTTNTGACGTCGGCTNTGTACTTCTGATAAGCAGGTTACCATNAACCCTGCAGTAATGCTTATTGTAGACATAAATAAGCCGCCAATCTGCGGCTCCCACAATATATCTTCGTCACTGGATTTCTGGATGGGTATGAAGACTAATGAGTCTGGATGGCTACCTTGAGCAACAAATTTATCGTGCCTAATCCTTGAGCTCGTAACAAATAACTCAAAACACTATATGCGAACAAAATATGGTTTCATATATAATAGGAAGGACTTCTAAAGGTGAGCCTGCAGTTCACAGACTAGGCAATCTTCTAACATGTTCTGCTAAACCGAAAGCATAGTAATGGAAAAAATGTCGGTTATTACCTTGTAACCGAATCTCTCTCTCTCATCTCTCTCTCTCTCAAGGAACATCTGTCTGTCATTCCAACGCACAGAGATTCACTGGGGAAAAGCGTGCCAGTGCAGTCACTGTCGCAAAATTCCTCCCGAAAAACACAATGGACTCTCGTCCCTTCAAGAAAAACCAGGACACTCCCCGCTTGCCGTAAGTCCCTAAACTCAACTCTCGCCTTAAAACAAACCTGCCCATGGGCATAGACGCCCGGAACTGTGTCTACCTTTGAACCTCAAAAGTCAAACACAATGAATGAAATAAACAAGGGAATAACAACCCCTAATCAACCTGACATTAGCACGGTAAAGCCACAATTTATTCTTATGGATAAAAAACATAAGCAAAATAATCTTGAACAGATGACTTGCCCGACAAAAAATGACAGCAAACAGGGAGGCGAACTTAAACTGTCCTGCCAACAAAATGTTGTATTTGGATGCAAAAGAGTTGGAATTCTTGGGACACAACCAAACTGTATATCAGGTTAACATGACCCCTGATTCCCAAGAACGTTGGAAAAACGCAGAAGACACAGCACCTAGGACCACAACCAAAAAAGGGACGTGGATCATTCGTGTGTTAGCGGATTTTATCAAACCTACATCAAGATTTTAACTCTATTTGTGCCTCCTCTGATGATGACTCGAATGACTTCAGCTACAAACTATTTGGTGGACGTGCCCTCCCTACGCAAAGTGAATTAGCGTTCCGCAGACTACCGGCACCACCTGGGTGTAGTGTTAGCGACGGGAGTAAGCCCAATTCACAACCTGCCTGAGTATGCTTGTTTGGACAAGATCAGGATTTGTCGTAAGAACAGATGCTGATGACGTAATGTAGGACTACGGAGCGGCTTTGTTGCACAAGATCATCTTAACTAGAAGGGAATTGAACCCGTGTATGCAAGCCGCAAATTGAATAAGGCGGAACAAGGATACTCCACAAGCGAAAAAGAATGTTTAGCGTTAATCTGGGCAATAAAGAGTTTCAAATCTATCTGTATGGTAGGACTTTTGTGGTGGAGACGGACCATCAGCCTCTCGTGTTCTTGTCTCAGGCTAAGCATGAAAACGCAAGATTGCTGAGGTGGTCTTTATTGCTTCAACCTTATCAGTTCAGTATCCAAACATATCCCAGGCAAATTGAATTGTCCGGTGCTGCAGTTTCCTCAGTCGGCACCCCTGTGATTCAAAATTAGAGTAGTAGCAGGCGTGAGGAGTAATTTTATCTATGTGTATCATGGTTTGGATTGCCGTAGGCATGTTTTTCAAGTGGGGAGATGTTTGATAACATTAACCGTGATACAACGTATACAATTCCTCCAAAGATAAAATGTAGGGCTAAAATAATGCGTAAAGCTACAGACGACATGATTGTCCCACGCGCGGGTACACCGCCATCGGAAACTACTTCGGTGAAGGCAAAAAGTTACCCTTGGCACGGGATGAGAACGGGATCAAAGGAAAAAAACATATGATGACCGTGCTAGCAATCGCCGG
>JAMPIV010004065.1:0-99182 GCA_024509875.1 Oreohelix idahoensis
TACACTACCGCTGTATGAGCACACGAAGGTTTTGGTACAAGTTTTCTTTTAATGGATCATATGGTGTGATATTGCCCTGCTAAATACGTTGCAAAAAGGGAATAATGATGATAGTAGTAATGAAGTTTATGATTATTAATAATGATAAAGTATGGAGGTGGGTTCCAATCTCATGCATGAAAGGAAAGAAAGGAGGTGGTGACAGAGGTGAGGGTAACCTCATGGTCTTCAATACTGGTGCCACTTAATCTCAAGGCGAAGATGAGACGGTACCGTAAGTTCACTTTATCTGGTTTTAACGGAATCTCCTGTAAGACCTCTGCCAAATGTCCTCGTCGTGTACGCAGATATATAGCCTTTCGCAAGGCTTGAACTGGCACATCATCTTGGAGTAGTTGATGTTGTTTAACTAGGGCTACTGAGCTTCTCGCTCTATTGCAGCCAGTTCCAAGTGAAAGGCTCATCGATTGTTTCTACACTATATATCTAGGCTTCTGTGGCTTTTCGGCCGTTCCGTAAAGTGTTGCGTTGAAGTCATCAGCTCTAGTTTCTCCAGCCTGTCTTGCATTTAACGGATCATCATATCTGGTCTCAAGCTAAGAAGAAGAAACACGTGGTAAACTGTGCATTCCCTGCCAATTCAAAATTCAGAGCTAAACTACTTGCCCGTGGTTCTGAGCTCTCCCATGAAATTGTGACGTCCCACACAGAGCCACTTCTCAGCTCGCTCTGCCATCCATGGGTCTACAGTGAGATTTTCCTACATGCAGCCGACCAGATAAAAGCCAGAGTTACGCCTGGGGCTCACAAGACTCTACCAAGCTAAGTGTGCAATGCTGGGTTCTCAATATGCTTCACCATAGGGGGAATCCCTTAAACTGTGCGAATGATTTCAAGAGTCAGTGAGGTGTATGTTACGCACGGAACATTATTATTTTCCGTTTGTATAAACATTTTTCGTATGTATGATCATTTTTTGACTGAAATGTATATTATATATATTTACAGTCAAAGGGACAGAACCCGAAATATTGATACTGCTATTTTTTAGGAGTTTACCTCCTCTTGTATAGAGACACGTTCGGTCTATAATTTCTTGAACGAAGCGTGACCACATCTCCTTATTTGGTAGTACCAGTCAACTATGGTAGATGTCTGAAAACCTGTCTTAACGCTTCTTTTCATGACCATAAAAGGCGCGACTGTGTAAGACTTTTATCTCGAATGTTCTTAGAATCGTCTTATTGTGAACGGCGACTCAGAGATTGTCGTTCTGCGCATGTCTCGACTTGGTTTTCGTTTGTTGTTCCGGCCAGCTCGGGGAGTTTAGAAATGGTCTAAGTAGCGAGCAGACGCGACCTGCGTCTCGTGATTTTCTGAGGGAAATACATTGTCTTTGTGAGTTAGTTAGCTAACTAGACTATTTCCCAGTATTATTCAAGCCTGCCTGGAGGCATATGTTCATGGTTGATTTTCCGAAATAAGGTAATTCCTCTTGTATCGAACTTTATGCTATCATCTAGAGGTTCGTCATTTTGTCGCCTTTTTGCTCGCCTGTGTGATTCAAAATGGAGAGGTACTTTGACTAGGATTAAGTCACCGGTATCTTTATACCTGAACTAGTTATATATATATATGGGTCGCTCTAGACCAACAAGACTATTGTCTGTGTTCCAGGATTCGTTATATCAGAGATCACGTCCAAGTCAGATGGTTAGACTTAGAAACATTATAAAGGTCGAGCTGACCTGTAATCCATGTATGCTATTCACGTGCAGACAGTAAACGGACTGATTGTATACATCTGATCTGCTAGCATCAGAAAGGGAATATTTATTATTGTCTATGAACAGTGATGATCTGCAGCTGACACTGTTGCAGAATTTATATATATTATTTATACAGCTTCACGAACTAGAACTCTATGATTTTGAATGCTGAACTCGTTGAACTATGTTGATGATATAAATATCCTGACTGTTTTGTGGCGTGCAATAAATGGAAAAAAATTATACAACGAAGTTACCATTTCTATGACTCTACACATCATGTTGCCTGTGTTATACCCTGTGAACTGTTCTACTACCACATACACAGCAACATCCTAAAATCAGAGAAGACACCTACATCTTGCACTTTAATACCAGGTGTCGATAGGGGTGGCAAGTGGTCGTCAATCTTATACGGAGCTAACGTACCTGGCATTGTGGCGCACCATTATCATTTAGCCCTAATCCACCCTTATCATTTTTGGTGGCCATAGGTTGGTTTACTCTGATACCAGCTCTCAAGGGGGTCAACAAACCCAGACATCATCAGCAGACTACAAGACAACGTTGCAGTTTCTATTCATCACCTTTGATGAAAGATTTTGAAAGTACCCGGCATTACTGACAGTTGTTGATATTTTGAAACTACCCGGCGCTGCTCGGCAGTATTGAAGTTTGTCTACAACTAGAAGGACAAGTACCGAGCGAATGGATTTCCTGATCTGTTAAGAAGAAGGACAAGTGCCGTAACAACTGTTCCGGTCTGAGAGGTACTGTTGCAGATTCAGAAGGTCAAGTTCAGAAGCTGTTTCCTGTTAGAAGCTCATTTCCTTCGTCATGGCAGTTTACGAGAGCAGATATGGATCAACGTTGGATCATTGTCCTAAGAATGCTGATCACATCCTGTTCTGAACTGTGCTGACGTTGTGGATACATAGAAGTTAAGTGGCCTGTTTTGTTTGTGAACTGTGCCCTTATGTTCTAGCTGAGCCTTCTAAATTCTTTCACATTTTTTGCTATTTGTTACATGTTATATGTTATTTGTATTTGTATATTTATATGTTTATATTCTGCGGGTTTTCTCGGTTGGGCGGTGTCTTTCAGTAGAAGATACCACGTCACAGAGGTTCTACTGTTAGCGTTTTCGTTAGGGACTGTGCGAATTTCCTACTGTGAAATTTGCTAGCGACAATCGTTGCTATATCTGTTTAGTTGTGACGAGTTGTGCTTTATTTTTGTTTCTTGTATATTTTTTTTTTCTTTTTCTTTTCTCTCTTTCTTTCTGTTTTTTAGTTTCGATTTCGATGGTTTGTATTTGTAGGTCTCCCCTTTTCTATTATTCAGTTCTTTACGTATATTTTTGTGTATACACTGTAGCGTCATTTGTTTGTCATATCTTCACATTTTGTCATCACATTTCTTTTTAGTTTCGCTGTTTATTTATTTGACTTATGCGAATGTTTTCGTATTGTTTGATCTTTGTTGTTGTTTACATTGACTCTGATCTTTGTTATTGTTTACATTGACTTTGATCTTTGTTGTTGTTTACATTGACTTTGATCTTTGTTATTGTTTACATTGTTGGTGACCTTTGTTATTGTTTACATTGTCTTGTTATTGTTTGCATAGTTCTTGCATAGTTAGCTTTCACTATTGTTACATATATGCTCATGCACTATTGGTCTATAGTGCACTTATCATAACTAACTGGTGGGTTTTTTTTTGCTTATGCACTATTGTAGTGCAGTTATGATAAATAACTGATGGTTATGCACTGATTTGGGTAGTGCACTGATAATTAAGAAGTGACTTGTGATATTATTATACATTTGATAATACAAGTTGGTGTCAAGTCTTGTTTCCCACAGAGATTGGGTTAAACATAGTGATTATACAAGCACTTTATTAAGTCTTGTTGCTATTAAGATTGGAATAAGATAATTAATTATTTCAGGTTCTGTACTCACATTTTAGACATCATGTCTACATTTGGGTACTTTATTGAGCAGGGTAAAGCCCTTGGGAAGACAGGTGATAAATTAGAAGAATTTGCGACTGTTCAATATGCCAAGGCATTGAAGTCGGAAGAAAAGAAAATGAAAGAACAAACTGAACAAAAGAGAATAGATGCTGAAAATTTAAAACTGCAGATGCAGGTAGATGAAAAAAGATTACAAATGGAAATGGAAAAACAAAAAAGAGAAGCAGAATCTCAGGAGAAGAGACTTCAGGCTGAGGCTGAAAATAAGAGACTTGAAAAAGAGGCTGAAAATAAGAGACTTGAAAAAGAGGCTGAAAATAAGAGACTTGAAAAAGAGGCTGAAAATAAGAGACTTGAAATAGAGGCTGAAAAAAAAAAGATTAGAAAAACAAGCTGAGGCTGAAGAAAGAAGGTTACAAAGAGAAGCTGATGAGAGAAAAGCAAAAATGGAGCATGAAGAAAAACTCATAGCTTTAGAGTTAGAGAAGTTAAAGTTATTGAACGCTGGTAATGCTAATGATGCAAATAAGGTGTCAGATAAGACTAATGCTAAGGATTTCAAGCTTAATCTACCAGCATTTAATCCCTCAATCGATGATATAACATTTTATCTAGATAGATTTGAAAGTGCATGTAATGTGCATAATATAGATAAAACATTATATGTTTATCATCTGTCCAAGATACTTAGAGGTGATGCTTTGACTTTGTTGAGTATGGTAGATGTGCCTGACAAAAACAACTATGAGGTTGTCAGGGCGGCATTGTTAAAGAAGTACCAACTTAACGAGGACGGATATCGTCTTAAATTTAAAAAAATGTTACCAGAAACTGGAGTTGAATTCTCTGAATTCATCTCAGGCATCCGTCTTACTTTTTTACGATGGGTTGAGTTGTCTAAGACAGAGAGTACATTTGAAGCTCTTACGGACTTACTACTTAGAGACAAGGTTATGTCTTCTGTTAATGAATCCTTTCTTTCTTTTCTTCATGAGCGTAAGCCTAAAAACATAAAAGAAATGGAAGAATACTGTAGCCAGTATGTTACTGCGCATCCTCACATAACCATTAGCAACTCTAAAGTAAAAGAAGGTCTGCCAGTTGCTTCGGCAGCACCTTATGGCCCAAATTTTATGCGTAAATTTCAGGGTAGCCAGCAAAATTTCAATAAAAAGAGTAACCGTAATTATGCCCAGAATCATAGTAATCAATTCCAGGGTGATTCTTCTTCCCAGAACTGGAGACATCCTAATACTACACGTTATTCTACTCCGGTTAACTTTAGAAATTTTCACAAAGGTAATCGGTATAGAGGAAAATATTTTTCTCAGAGACCTCAATACCAGGATAATAGAGGTTCTCAACAGTATAGAGATGGTAATGACAGTTATGGAAACTGGAACTCAAACCAGGATAAAAATTACAGTAGGGACTTTAATGATAATTGCAGAGGCAATAATGGTCGCGGTAGATCGCAACATAAGAGAAAAAAATATCAACAGACAAACTCTGTTCAACAAGAATCTCAGGGAGTAGATAAACAGGTTAATGATAATAAAGACCATAATGCTATCGGATGCTCATCTTTTGATTTTGGTAGAGCAAATAAATGTATCCAATGCAGTACTTTATTTGACCCAAAGACCGTTAGTACTTTAAGCTGTGGTCATCCTTTGCCCGCTCTTCCTGCTAATGTTGCTAATGATGGGAGAGGTTCTCTTATATTACATAAGGGGCTTGAAAATAATAATCCAGTCTCAGTGTTGTTTGACTCTGGATGTACTACTGTCGGGGTTAGGCAATCTCTTGTAGATCCATCCTGTGCTACAGGAAAGGTCATCAAATGTGTCACATTTGGTGGCACGTTGGAAAAGTATCCTACTGCTATAATACACATTGCTACTCCTTTCTTCACGGGAGAGGTCCACGCGTGTCTACTTCCAAACCCTATTGCGGACCTTATTATTGGTCGTATTCACGGAGTTAGGGAATGTACCCCACAGCAGATTGCTGTTTGGGAAGAGCAAAACATTGAAGCTACCAATGCGGTGGTCACAAGAGCACATGCTCTGGATCCACCTCAAACTTCATTAACTAATAATGATGAAGTAAATGACCAAGATAGTCACTTGACTATTACACGTGACTCATTTATCAAATTGCAAGAATAAGATCCTTCTTTACAAAAATTCTTCATTCTAGCAAAAAAAGGTGATCCTAATCAAAATACTAATAGAAAATCTTGGATCTCTATGAAGAACGGCGTACTTGTACGTATGGTACAAGACTCGACTACGTCCACTCATTCACAAATTCTTGTGACCAAGAGCATGAGATTGCAAATATTGCAACATGCTCATGACTCGCAATGTGCTGGACATATGGGTTTTTCCCGTACAAAGTCGAGGGTTCTTGCGGCTTTCTTTTGGCCATTTGTGAGCAAGGACATACGAATGTACTGTCGCTCTTGCAAAGTATGTCAGGAGGTCAAATCTAAAGGACCACGACATGCTGCGCCTATCCAGGCTGCTGACATTCCTATTCGCCCTTTTCAAAAAATGGCAATAGATATTATCGGTCCTTTTAGAATTAAGTCGGCTAGAGGACATCAATTTATCCTTACATGTGTCGATATGTGCACACGTTGGCCAGAGGCAATACCTCTCAAGAGCATCTCAACTGCTGATATCGCAGACGCTCTTTGGCTGATATTTTCTCGCTTGGGTTTTCCCGGAGAAATATTGTCAGACCATGGCACTCAACTTATATCAGACACTATGTCACAGGTAATGTCTATGCTACACATTAAAAGGTCTCTCAGCAGTATCTATCACCCAATGTCTAATGGGTTGGTCGAACGTTTAAATAGGACTCTGAAAACTTTACTTGGTAAAATAACTGAGGATCATCCTCAGGATTGGGACAGGGTCTTACCCGCGGCTCTCTTTGCGTATAGAGAGGTCCCCAATGAACATACAGGGTTTTCCCCTTTTGAACTTGTTTTTGGCGCGCAACCGCGCGGCCCTATGTCTTTACTTCACGATCTAATCACTGCCGATAATATTAGCGATGAAACTCAATCTTCTTATGAGTACGTCATTGCTCTTAGGCAAAAGATCATCGAGGCATGCAAACTAGCAACTTCGTCTTCCGAATTTGCTAAAGAAAAGGCAAGGCAGTTTGCAAATAAGAATAGATGTCTACGACAACTTTGTCCAGGTGACAAAGCTCTCGTTCTACTTCCTTCAAGGGAGAACAGACTTCTAATTGCATGGAAAGGTCCATATGCAATAGTCTCCAAAATTTCTGATGTCGACTATGTTGTCGATATTGATGGAAAGCATAAAACTTTCCACATAAATATGCTCACGGAATTTTATGAAAGACCTGACTATTTGCAGCCTATTTTCCAGGCTACGGACAATTCTCAAGCACCTCATGGTCAGTACTCATCTCTGTCAGTTATACAGGATGAGGAAACTACTTTTTCTGATGTCAATCTTCCTCTTTCTATGGTCCCACTTTATTCTACGGAATCTTGGAAAAACGTGTCCGTTTCTCCAAATCTTTCCGCTGAGGAACATCGACAAGTTTCTTCGATGTTGCAATCATTTCAGGATGTTCTTACAGACATCCCGGGACACACACATGTCATTGAACATGACATTGTGCTTACTGATCACAATCCTATCAGAGTCAGACCTTATCCTATACCTATCCATTTCCAGTCTCAAGTCGAAAAAGAATTGGATGAAATGATACGTTTGGAAATCATTGAACCATCCACTTCAGCATACTCTTCGTCTATGGTTATTGTTCGAAAGAAGGATAATAACATTCGCATTTGCGTAGATTATCGCAAATTGAACCAAGTTACGAAGTTCGATGCTGAACCTATGCCTTCATTAGAAGAGCTACTCAATAAACTTTCTAATTCTAGATTCTTTACCAAACTAGATTTGTCTAAAGGTTATTGGCAAGTCCCGCTAACAGAACGTGCCAAACCTTTCACAGCTTTTTCTACACCTAGGGGTTTATTCCAATGGAATTTCATGCCTTTTGGTCTTATGAACGCCCCTGCTACATTCGTACGCATGATGCGGCGAATTCTCGCATATCGTACAGATGTCATAGCATACCTAGATGATATCTGTCTATTCAGTGATTCCTGGGAAGATCACTATTTGGGTTTATACGAATTACTGTCCACTCTTCGCGAGTATAACTTGACTGCAAAACCCTCTAAAGCCTTTATAGGATTTAGTGAGATTTCTTTCCTAGGTCATCGTGTTGGTCGTGGTCTTTTAAAGACAGAGGACCACAATGTTTCAAAAATACTTAACATTTCGGTCCCTAAGACGAAGAAACAAGTAAGGAGTCTATTAGGTTTGATCCAATTCTACGGACGATTCATTCCGAATCTGTCCTCCATTATGGCACCGCTTTCTACTTTATTGAAGAAAGGGTCGCCTAATCTGATCCGCTGGTCTAAAGAATGTCAATCCTCATTGGACCAGGTTAAAGCCCTATTTTCATCTCCACCTATTCTTAGGTTACCTACTATTGAGAAGACTTTTGTTCTTCGGAGTGACGCCTCGTCAACTGGGATTGGGGCAGCACTAATGCAGGAGTATTCTGATACTCTGCATCCGGTGATGTATATCTCTAGGAAATTAAATGCTGCAGAAAAGAATTACTCGGTTTTAGACCGTGAGTTATTGGCTATGGTATGGTCTATTCTGAAGTTACAAAGATTTCTTCTAGGCGCACATTTCATTGTGGAAACCGACCAGAAAGCGCTTACTGCTATTCAGAGCAAAAACTTGAAGAGCTCGAGGTCCACTCGTTATGCCATAGCTCTTCAACCATTTCATTTCTCGGTTCGAGCTATCCGTGGTTCGGATAATGTGATGGCAGACATTCTGTCCAGATGCCCACACGATTCCACATGATTCTTCTGTCATATATATTTCCTGATATACAAGCCAATATTATAATGACATGTTAGTAGATTTTTTTTCTCACTTTTTTGGGGCGGAATTTATAACATTGTACCATGTAATTATCTAAGAAGGCTTAGTTAGTGATATACGGGCCAAAAGATCACTCGGCCACATTTAAATAAATTATTTTCAGGATTGTATTAGGAGATTTACCAGTTGTCTTTAAGATTTGTGTTATTGATATTTTCGCAGCACATCATTGAAGTCTGCGAGTTTATGTCCATTGTGGAACTTTGAGGATATCAAGTCCTGTCCTAGATTGGGAGCGGATGATGTCCACATCTTCTTCTATTGAATGTTTTATGTCAACGAAGATCAACACATGTATTACTTATTAATTACTGTTGCTTTATATAATGTAATAATATAGTGCGGTATATTAGTAAATTACACCGCTATTTGCAACACATTGTATGATACCATAATAATATATTTAATTTCATATATTGGTATGAGAATAATTTGATTTTCATTATGATGTTGCCATCATTGTGGCGTGTGTTGGTGGCACCTTCCTGGAATATATAAGCGTATACTTAGATAAATTTTTTCTCTAAGGATCTGAGATATGATCTCAGTGTCGCTCCATGCGTTGAGCTAATTTGTTAGGTATATATCCGCGCATCATACGTGCGTTAGGAGCCTAGATTTTTTTTCCGGCTCCAGGATTTAAAAAAAAAAAATGTTTCATTTTTTTTTCCCGGGAGGGTGCGGTAATGTTACGCACGGATCATTATTATTTTTCGTTTGTATAAAAATTTTTCGTATGTATGATCATTTTTTGACTATTATATATATTTACAGTCAAAGGGACAGAACCCGAAATATTGATACTGCTATTTTTTAGGAGTTTACCTCCTCTTGTATAGAGACACGTTCGGTCTATAATTTCTTGAACGAAGCGTGACCACATCTCCTTATTTGGTAGTACCAGTCAACTATGGTAGATGTCTGAAAACCTGTCTTAACGCTTCTTTTCATGACCATAAAAGGCGCGACTGTGTAAGACTTTTATCTCGAATGTTCTTAGAATCGTCTTATTGTGAACGGCGACTCAGAGATTGTCGTTCTGCGCATGTCTCGACTTGGTTTTCGTTTGTTGTTCCGGCCAGCTCGGGGAGTTTAGAAATGGTCTAAGTAGCGAGCAGACGCGACCTGCGTCTCGTGATTTTCTGAGGGAAATACATTGTCTTTGTGAGTTAGTTAGCTAACTAGACTATTTCCCAGTATTATTCAAGCCTGCCTGGAGGCATATGTTCATGGTTGATTTTCCGAAATAAGGTAATTCCTCTTGTATCGAACTTTATGCTATCATCTAGAGGTTCGTCATTTTGTCGCCTTTTTGCTCGCCTGTGTGATTCAAAATGGAGAGGTACTTTGACTAGGATTAAGTCACCGGTATCTTTATACCTGAACTAGTTATATATATATATGGGTCGCTCTAGACCAACAAGACTATTGTCTGTGTTCCAGGATTCGTTATATCAGAGATCACGTCCAAGTCAGATGGTTAGACTTAGAAACATTATAAAGGTCGAGCTGACCTGTAATCCATGTATGCTATTCACGTGCAGACAGTAAACGGACTGATTGTATACATCTGATCTGCTAGCATCAGAAAGGGAATATTTATTATTGTCTATGAACAGTGATGATCTGCAGCTGACACTGTTGCAGAATTTATATATACTATTTATACAGCTTCACGAACTAGAACTCTATGATTTTGAATGCTGAACTCGTTGAACTATGTTGATGATATAAATATCCTGACTGTTTTGTGGCGTGCAATAAATGGAAAAAAATTATACAACGAAGTTACCATTTCTATGACTCTACACATCATGTTGCCTGTGTTATACCCTGTGAACTGTTCTACTACCACATACACAGCAACATCCTAAAATCAGAGAAGACACATACATCTTGCACTTTAATACCAGGTGTCGATAGGGAAGGCAAGTGGTCGTCAATCTTATACGGAGCTAACGTACCTGGCATTGTGGCGCACCATTATCATTTAGCCCTAATCCACCCTTATCAGTGTAATTAGCCTCGAAGAAGTGGTTCACTTCCACATCTTTATACTACAGCATTGGGCTTAGTTGGCTGTCATATAAGGATGACCACTGATATTCCACAATGCATAGGATCTTGAAGTTAAAAGAACACATAAGAACTCATTGGTGAGTGGTATTTGCTCAGTCATCCATCAATCCACTCCTAAATCATGGGTTTAATTATGCCAGGTATTAAATACTCGGGCTCCACTCTTCATGAATTGAGTCACTGACCTTAACCACCATACCTAAGGTGATCGAAAATGCCGAGAGAGTGAACGGCTGCAAGGGTAGACGAAAAAATATCATTGGCTGTCTGAGGGTCCGGAACAGGGTTGCATATATACATTTCACTGTTGTAAACTGTGATTTCAAATGTTGCTGCTCGGCAATTTTGTTAAGGCAATGAAGTTTCCACATCTAATTAAGAGACAGCCATTTAGGAAAGCATCACACAAGAAATACATTTATTAGAGCAAATATACGGGGAATAAAATAAAAATAACAAAACATGAATGAACTCAGACGTACCAGACCAGGTTCCAGAAATCTGGATTGTCAGTAGTACCACCTGTAAGTGGCGAAACTTTAGATTCAGCATCGTCAATCCGTCTTAAGTAGCCATGTGTGAGGTTATACGATTGGCTGTGTGGAGTAAAACGGTGGTCAATTTTTCCACACCACATTTTAAACATGTTCTAAATTGTTTTCACTGCAGCTGGTCCCCTTTTTAGGAAGCCTGCACTCAGCAGTCACATGATCTTGCAGCAGTCGTTTGTGTGGCTATTTCTTTTACACGATGAGATTGCCAGCCTCACGCTCAACCTTATCTTCGTCTCGTTGTACGACATGAATGATCGTAAGGTAGTCTTATTGTTTCTTTTCTCCTCAGGAAACCCCGGAAACTACTCGAGTCCGAAATTGTTTCCAGTACACTTTAGATCACCATGGAGAATGGGGCTTCAAAAAAACCTAAATTGTTTCCAGTACACTTTAGATCCCCATGGAGAATGGGACATCAACAAAACCTAAATTGTTTCCAGTACACTTTAGATCCCCATGGAGAATGGGACTTCAATAAAACCTAAATTATTTCGCTGTAGTGCAATTTTGTTCAGAAACATATTTTGTCAAAATTTAAAATAAAGCTAAAAATATCACGAAAAAACTAACACTGCAACCACTCACTGACATACTCATACAAACACATCATTGTCATTATTATGAAACTGTGTTTTCGTTTCCACTTGTTAATTTACTTAAATCTTTTTCAATTGTGAACGCACTTTTTTCTTCTCAACTTTTGAATTCACGTTTTCTTCATTTACAAAACAACGTTTTATTCTTATGAGCCCCACGTTTTCTTTTTCACTTTCAATACAACGTATTCATCACCACTTATTAAACAACATTTACTTCTCCACTTACGAAATCCTGTTTCCTTCTCCACCTTTGAATCTGCATTTATTTTCCACTTATAATTTTCTTGTCTCCATCATCATCACCATCATCATTGGGTCTTCCTATTCATGATTGTGACGTATAATGGAAAAAGAGACTACAGTAATCTGACAGTCTTTGTAACCTCGTAGCGCTCTATGATTTGCTAGCTAAAACCACGCAGTTGACTGCCTGTCTTTACTCACACAAGCTTTCTTTTCGTCTCCCGCTTTGATGTCGAGTCGCGGGCAAAACCTTCGAGAACCTGTTACACGTAATACGTCTTTTGATGCCGGTCGAAAACGCCCGACGGAAGACCGACCGTAAGCCTTTATCTTGTAACTCTGTTTCTGATTCTCCGTTACACACAGTAGCGCGAAAATTAACAACTTCTATAGATCAGAGAAATATAATGATATATAAACTGTGCTTTCTTAAACCTGCCATCGGTGTCACTCAGAATTTTTGAATACTCTAAGCACGCAGTTCTAGAACAATTATTGTGGAAAATGTGTTATTAGCATTCGTGGGGATTTTTCATTCTGATTTTCTGGTAGGAAATAGTGCAAATGTGTTTTAAAAGTGTTAGCGTTTACCATCATTCTTCACTTAGATTTTTCCCGCTAGTTAAAACCTTGTGAAATAAAATAACGCGTAGCGATTTCATATCAAAGGTTAATTTAAACTGTTAATTTTCGCCACACGCTTTCTCACACCAGAAGAGACGGTTTTAGCTGACTGGACTTATAGGATAAAACGTCTGATATTGATAGTAAAGAATTTACGCATTATTTCATTTTGTGTATTTATTATAAGTGCCTATTATTTAATATCATACGATGACTAACAGACGCCAACAATTTAATAGCTATTAAAGAAGGGCGATTTTTGTGTAAGTGCGCCTATAGATATTTAATAATAATTAACACTGTACACTGACTGCCGGCGCGAGCAGGTGTGGAATAGTTTGCATAACTCCATCCGACCTAAACTCAGCGCTAGCGAAGTCTGACAGTGTATGCGTAAAGAAAAACACCGACTACATTGTAAATTTAATCAGGACTGACGGAGTGGAGAAGAGATCGTTTTGTCCCCGTCTGTGTGTGCATATAGTTCATAGGATATTAGTATTGTTTTATCCATGAATGTTTCTTATATTCTTCGCAGACCTGATCACAAGCGCGTATAGCGGTTTTTTCTTTCAACTTTTGGTTTCTGGGTTACTTGTTCCTCTACATGGTTTGAGCGGTACCAATTTTTCATTTATAAACGTGTACTCGCCAAAGATACATGAGAAACATTTTAACTTATAAGTTTAACTGGACTGACAAAATCCAAAAATTTTTCCAATTTTTTACCAGCCCACTGGGGTGTACAAAATAACATTATTGTTCCCGACTTCTGACAGTCGTATTCAAGCGGACTGATCCAGATTTTACGCACTGCAGAATTGGAGCTCTAACTTAGAGTTGTCTGATATGATTATCATCATTATCATTTGTAACATTTTTTTTAGCAATCAGATGTTTCCCAATACATGAAGTATTTTCTTCTTTTAACTGTGAACCCCAAGAGCACGTTCCTACATCAACTATTCGCGATGGCATTTTGTTCATCCAGAAAAAACAAACACCAGATTCGGCGTTCACCTCACTAGTCTTTGTTTGTTAGAGGATGAACTGTGGCCAATTTAGGAAGTGAACCGGATAATATATATATATATATATATATATATATATATATATATATATATATATATATATATATATATATATATATATATATATATATATATATATATATATATATTCAGGGACAATTGTATTTCCCAGGGATATCACCAAGAGTAGGTAAGAGTGAGTGAGTGGCCACTGTTTGAAAGAGTGTGTGGGTATTTTTCTCCGTTTCAGGGAATTTATCAACATTGGATTTGCTTAAACTTGTTTACTTTACTGCTATTTCATTTGTATGTAAATCTGATTTTATTTGACCTTTCTTTAGATATTTGATGTTGTCGAGTTTAAGTGATAATAAACTACAAAGAAACTTACCTTTGTGTGTTGGTCAGACCCATACCCATTTAACCGTAGTTTTTTCACGTTTGTGTGTCTTGTTGTCACATAGCTGTGTGTGTGGGGGTAGATTAACTTAGCTATTCTGGATAGGGAGATAAAAGCTGTCTTGCTCTAAAAGTACAGTCGTACGGATAGGCTGGAAGCGATTACCTAATCACTCCAGAGACAGATCTTTTTCCTCAATTATACCACCTGTGAAAAAATATTTTTCTATACCTTCTCGCATTTCTGTCGACATCCACTCTATATACTCAGACGGGCAAAAAATAACACAATTAACCTTCCGTACGACAATGATAATAACCAGTATTGCATTTATCATTACTGTCACAGCGTTATTTCGCAGTTCATCTTATGTATTGTGGTCTGCGATAGGGCACTAGGAAAGGCCGAGGTTAGCCGAACTGGTGTGTCATGTGACTACTCGGAAGTCAGGGGGAAAAGGCGCAAAATTAGGAAGTCAGAAACTAGCCTTTGTCCAGGGAGGACGTATATTTTCCCTGTTGCCAGCGAGATCGCTGTGTGGTTGATTTTGTCCACAGTAAACTGAGTGCCTGCCATATTCTTGGACCTTGGAGATAATTACGTTGTACTTCTCGAACAGTGTAGCGTCCAGATCGAATTATCGACAGGCCGTAGTTTGATAAGTGGTCGGTGATTTTCGAGTGTGTCATTTTCATAGTTGTGCCGCTCAGGTGAGCGAGGCTCAGAGTAGTCATTTTGTATAATTCGTACCTTCATGTGTGAAGGCGATAGTTTAAGCTACTAAGGAATGTTTACAGTGGTTTTCACATTATTGTATCTGATGCGTTTGATGGCAGTGTGAGGACTTATTGTGTGTATAAAGTATTAAAGGGAAGTACCTGAAGTACCTGTTAAAGGCGTGTATTTCTTATGACAGCCATTGTTGTGTGGTGATACTCTTGGAAGAACGAGCCTTTATTTGTTAATATAAATCCACACTGCAGTGGTGTAACAAGTGGAGTTCTCCACGGTAAGTGGTTCCTGAGAATTACCATCGCCGCCTCACAGAATTCTTTTACCCGTCACTTCCACCTCTCTTGTCTCAGTTTTCTTTATATTGTCACATTTGGGACCTCAAGACGCAGCAATAGAGACCGCAGTCAGTGACTCATAGCTTGACTGCCTGCGTCAGGACCAGCGAACCAGAGCTGGTCAAGACCGCACTCCACCTCCACGTGGTGGTCTTGGAAACAGTCTGCTGCTGTGCAGTCTGGATGAGCGAGTGTGGATCGAAATGGGAAGGCAAACCGGGTCCTAAAAATTGCCGTGCAGAAGTCGGATGTGTCGACCGAAAGGTGCAGATATCACAGCTTAGGCGTAAACAGACACAACGCAACCACCGTCCTTTTCAGGACGAACGAGGAAGAAGAAGAAGAATATTGTCACATTTCTTTACAAAACCCCACACCCCACTAATATGACGTCACAAATCTGTTACCCCACCTCCTTTTTTTTCTAGATTTTGTAACTACTTAAAAGCAACAACGTCACCGAATGTAAATTAGTTACTTAGTCATCATCATCATCATCATCAACATCATCATTATCATTATCATCATCATTGTCAACTCCTCTACTTCTGCTGTGGATTTAATACTGACGCTAATGTAATACTTGGCTCATCATCTAAGGATGCGACCACAACAGGAAATGGTTGGCACAGAAATATAACACTTTCTATATGAATTCCCTTTTAATCAAGCACTACACACAGTATAGCCACACACGGCCGAAACAATATGGAATACATAAAATACTGCCCGAGAAACTTCTCGAAGTAATATATCAAAATACTCCTAACACATGACAGTAAACAGCACTACACAAACTTAGTACTGAACAATCGCTCACTATGGCGAACTGGAAATTACACAATGGAAAAAACCAATTCACTGGCAAATGATACACGATGGCCTGACAATAATATCACTGGACACGAAACCACTCCAGAATTATAATTATGTCCACTAGCCTAAATCACTATAACCCGTATTCCACATTCAATAACAAGGGAACCACAACAATGTCCGTCACTCTCTGACAAAGGCCCAGCGTCCACTGACTCTTTCGCGCCTTTCTATTTCCATTTCCGGTGTCGCCAGACTAGCCGGTTTTTCAAAAAGTTATCAGCGTTGCCAACACCCGCTGATAACGATGCCACCAATCTATTTTTCTAAATATGCCGTGACAATTATAATCATCATCATCATCATCATCATCATTCACCTCCCCAAGGAGCATATGCTTTAAGCCAGGTCTTCCTGTCACGTGCCGTCAGCTCAAAGTCTTTCCATATCTTCTTCATCCCCTTCATGTCCGTCTCCAGTTCTCGTCTCCGTGTATTCCCTGGTCTTCCCCTGCCTACCTCACCCTGAGGATTCCAGAACAAAGATTACCTGGTAAATCTATCAGCAGGTGTGCGCAGTGTTGTGTCTCATTCATCATCTACGAAATCTTCTCAAGTCTTCTGGCACTTGTTTGTTTCGTGTCATCAGTTCCACATTTGTGGTCTTATAATACAACTACAGTCTTTCTATGTAAGCAAGCACCCGTTTATGACAGCGTCTGTGGTTGTAGTGATGTATCCGTGATACATTCGCCCAAAGATAATTAGATTACCGAATTTTGAATTTTTCTTCAATACGCCAAGATAGTTTTACTACACCTCCCGCCACCATTTGCCCTACCCTACTCATGTTTCTCAAACAGTCCAATGCTAGTGACGTAAAGTTACCGTTTATAACCGCTCCTATAAGATTTGAAAATTGTCAAGGACGATAAAATCTAATGCAAAAATTGGACGCTCCTTGAATTTTTTTTTTTAACTAACGTATTCTAAGAATCTATACTGTTCAAAAAAAGAAACGCATAGCTACTGAAGGCACATACATAGCCATAATTTTGACATTCAATAACTTTTTTAATTTAATGAGTTAATTGTTCAAATTGCACACAAGAATACCTTAGGGTTAAACCAATCAATTGACAGTTGTTTTGCATCTGGGTCACGAGAGCTTTTTGGCGTACGGGCTTTCCCGGTAGTATGGTGGGTGGCCTCCTCTTGCATCGATCAGCGACTGGCATCTCCTTGGCATGGATGCGATCAGACGTCTGATGTGGGCCTGTGGGATGGCTGCCCACTCTTCCTGGAGTGCCTGGAACAGATCACGACGATTGGCTGGAGCAACGTCTCGGCGACAAACACGTCTATGCAGCTCATCCCACAGGTGCTCAATCGGACTCATGTCTGGAGACAGGGATGGCCAGCGAAGGGTGAGAATGTTGTTGGCAGTCAGGAACTGCGTGGTCAACCGTGCACAATGGGGTCTGGCGTTGTCCTGTTGAAACACAGATCTTTGGGCAGCCAAAAGTGGAAGGATATGGGGTCGAAGAATTTCATTGACGTATCGTTGCGCATTCAAGCCTCCTTTAATGTGCACCAATTGACTCCTTCCGTTGTAACTGATCATTCCCCACACCATTGCACCTCCACCACCGTGCGGCGGAGCTTCATCAACGCAATTTTGGGCAAAACGTTCATTTCGCCTACGGTAGACCCTACGCCGTCTATCATGACAGTGCAACAAAAAGAAAGACTCGTCACTAAACCAGACACGTCTCCATTAATTGTCAGCTGCCCAGGGACGATGATGGTTGGCCAAAGGAGGCGATTTTGGCGATGGCGGCGCGTAAGGACAGGTCCTCGGTGAGGTCGTTGTGCCCAAAGTCCAGCGTCATGCAGTCTATTCCGGACAGTTTGATCAGACACATGACGTCCTGCAGGCAATGACTGGGCAGTTGAGGAAGCTGTTGTAAACCTGTCTCTGAGGTGACGAAGCCGATTAAAGCGATCCTCCGCTGCTGTTGTCATTCTGGGTCGTCCACTGCGATGCCGGTCTTCAACTGAGCCAGTGGCTTGGAACCGGTGCCAAAGTCAATGTTCCTTAAATTTATCGATAGAGACGCCATAAATGTCTGCTTGAAAATGAACTGAATTTTGTGTGTGTAGCGTTATCCTTTTATAGGTTTTCAGTTTCGTAGTCAGTGAATAGTGTTAACCCCAAATGTTGTTGCTTTCACGTGCGCGCAACATGAGCTGTGGTCAAAAATTGCGTCATAAACACTATTGACCACTGCGTTGTAACGATTATAAAAACGAACGCAATTCAGGTCAACACGTGCATTTGACACTGTAAAGAACATTTGAGGCTGGTTTTTATATACCCTAGCACCACATTTTACTTACAAACTCATAAAAACGCGCCCTCGGATAGCTATGCGTTTCTTTTTTTGAACAGTATATTATTAGTACAACATGCGACAGTGTCGTTGTACGTCGTCTTTTCAAGAACGTCCCATTTTCAAACGCCAACGAGAGGCATGCGATTTGAAACTATTAACGCCACGCTAGGGTATCCACCCCTTACAAAAGGCTTTTTCGTTGCTCCGTACTATTTTTTTTAAATATAACATGAAACCGTTTTTGGGCAACAGGACAACACGTGTTTCTTTAAAAAAATATAAAAAAACGGGAGACAGACAGCGCGAGAGGGGGTTAGTAGGGAAAAGTCAAAACCCGTATGCGTATTTTCAAACTGAAACGAATGAGTGAAGGGGAGAGAGCGGATGGGACTAAAGAAAGACAGAAAACGTAAATAATATACTGCATTCTATAGAACGATGAATAAACAGGAAAAGACAGAATGGAATTAAAACCAATAATGTTGTTTATTCAATACTAAACTGTTTCCTATGAAAACGTATCTAGACTTATAAATACAGAGAAAAGTTCAAAGACGCAAACTTAGATAAAGACGTAGATGAAAATCTACTGGATAGATAGAGGACACTAGCCTGATTAAAAATCACTTTTCATCTTTTAAATCACTTCAAAAGTGACTAAGTTATCGCATAAAATAAAATTTGACACACAGGTGAACGATTACACTGATGTCCCAGCAAAAAAAGTAATATTTTTCGAGTCGTTGCTTGGAAACCAGGCAAATCAGCTTGCCTCATTTGATAGACACTACTAGGAGGAAGAGAGGAGGTAGATTTGAATTTTTGCCTACCTAAAGCGACTGACGAACTTATTTTCAAAAATAAAGGTTTGGGATTTTCAAAAATAAATGTCAAATCTGTGTAGTTTAAACTGATTGGTTAATGTTAGAATAGATATTGAGGGAAATAAAACTACCGCATTTACGATGCAGGGTGCCACTTGAGAGAGATTTTTCATACACGGAAGGTTCAGAGCAATTAATAAGCAGATTGCCTTTGCGTCTGAAGCAGCAGCTGTCTAGAAGTGACCATTGACAGCCTGTTAAACCTTAACATAGTGTGTGATTATTTCATTGATTGCGGTAAGATGAATAACCTTTCTAATACATTATTTGATGTAGAGGCCAACCCAGATAGGGCGCCCTAACATTGTGTGTGTACGACATTTTGCCTTTGTGGAAGATTGCGACATACTAGGAGCAGAGGCATGTCTTAAGAAGCAAATCAAACTAAATTTTAGTTGAATATTGTCATACATATTTTGACTGTAAGACCATAAAGTCACTGGCAGGTCTTTTAGTATATTAACTTTGGAGAAAAGAAAAGATTGTATTTCAGCTGAAGAAGAAGATGATGTATATTGACAGAGGCGTTGACACTATGTGGAAAAGAAGATACCCACTGTTTATGAAGAAGTCACAATAAAGTAAAAAAACTGTAGCTAATCTAGTTAGCTATTTTATCTGATCACACTACTTGTTTAATGATGTTAAATTGGTAGTGGTGGAGACCATTAACTAGGGATTGAGGATGGCCTGTTCCTCTCGTTTTCAGGGTTACATCGCCGAGTTTCAAGTTGGTCAGAAGTTGGAGCTGCAGAAGTTGAGGCAACCTACCGGTTGTTTCTTTATACAAGTATTCGCAGTTTCCAGAATCTTTCCCGTCACAAATGGTGTCAAACAGGGTTGTGTGCTCGCCCCGACACTATTCAGTATGATATTTGCTGCCATGCTGTCTAACGTTACGCATGACAGTAGCGACGGCATACACATCAGATACAGGACAGATGGGAATCTGTTCAATTTGAGACGATTACAGTCCTTTACGAAGGTGAATGAAACAATGATCTCTGACCTCGTCTTTGCGGACGACTGTGCCCTCAACACCTGCACAGAACTGGACATGCAGAACAATATGAGGAGGCTTTCTGTAGCGTGTGATGACTTTGGCCTTACCATCAATACGAAGAAATCTGAAGTAATGTTGCAACCTGCTCCTGGGAAACCTTACTGTGAACCAAATATCACAGTAAAGAACCAACGTCTCCAAGTGGTGGACAGCTTCACTTATCTAGGCAGTACCCTTACCAAAGATGCGAATATCGACTCCGAGGTCAACAACAGAATTGCAAAGGCAAGTGCAGCTTTCGGAAGACTAAGAGTAAATGTCTGGGATCGACAAGGAATTAGTGCAGCCACCAAGATAAAAGTATACCATGCAATAGTACTCACTACCCTCCTGTATGCCTGTGAAACATGGACAGTGTATAGCAGACATGCCAAGAAGCTTAATCATCTCCACATGAGCTGTCTTTGCAGGATCCTCAGGATCAAGTGGCATGATAGAGTATCTAATTCTGAGGTCCTCAACAGAGCACATATCTCAAGCATCTACACATTGCTGTAGAGGGCCCAAACTAGATGGGCCGGACATGTTGTTCGCATGCCCGAAAAATGCATCCCAAAGCAGTTGATGTACAGCGAACTCTCCACGGGTAAGCGAACAGCAGGGGGACAAAAGAAACGCTTCAAAGACACACTGAAAGCATCGTTGAGCAGCTTCAAAACTGATGTCTCCTCCTGGGAGACTATCGCACAGGATCGCTGTGCCTGGAGGACAAACATTACTCAAGGTGCTCGCATTGCAGAACAGAATTTAGCTGATAAGGCAGAAGGCAAGCGTACTGCAAGAAATGCCAGAATGCACAGCAACACTACTATCGACTCTAACCATGTGTGCCCCGTATGTGGCAGGGCCTGTAGGGCCAAAATAGGATTAATTAGTCACATGAGATCACGGCACAGATGTGTCACAACTCAAGTCTGAAGCTGTCGCCATCTTCGCTTGCGATGGGCAACTATTATTATTATTTAATCTCCACCCTATTCAATAACAGTTTGTGATATGATGTGAAAACCAGTTTTCCAAATATTGACTCTTCGTATAACAGGGTTTTTCCACCAGGGAATAACAGTTTAGAGACTTTAACATATTGACATATATTGGACAGATGTCCTTTTTGTGTATTTAAATTTATAAAACCATAATTTCATTTGAAGTTAAACATTCCTGTCCTAAAAAATTTGAGGGACAGGAAATTAAATTGTATATACCTATATATCATAACTTTAAACCCAGCCTTGTTTATTTAATTTTAATAATTTACATGTGTATTTGTTTCACGCAATTATCACTACATTTCCATTACCCTAGACACCAAGCCATATAAATTAACATTACAAACACTAGTTACCCAAAATAAATCGCAGAGTGAGATCGTAGGGTGGTAGCAGTCAGGTACCCTGAGGACATCAACTTCAACTATTAGACTCAGGGACTTGCATAGCTGACCTCACTCTGTAGACACATACTTCCTACTTTTCTTTAACATCAAAACCCACCACAGTGGTTAGCGCGTAGGCCTGTAGCGGCATAGGTGGCGGGTTGGAAACACTACAGTGTCATTCTACAGTCAATCAGTTGTAATGGATACCTGATTCTACCTTTGGGTCAGGAATGGCAAAGGCAGAAAGGAGGGGAAGTGGTTTCTTCATCTCTCTAAGATTTATCGAGCATTCCGAAATCTCTAACGCTTCACTCCCCTACGGCCGTATCAGCTATGAGACTATATGTTTTTACCCATTTGCGAAAGACTTGACGTTTTTTGGTTGTTGTTGTTGTTATTGTTCGCCATGTCTCACAGCCATACAATAGGACTAACTTGACATTTGAATTGATTCTGATTTTTCTATTGGACGTTACATTTTTTAACCTCAAAACATTTCTTTGATTTCATCTGACTGTTGCGATCGCCGCTGTGGTACAAAGATGTGTGCAAGAGAGACGCGAAAGCCGGGGCATAAATCAAGCAACCTGAATGGATGAAGCTGCTGATCGCACCTAAGGTTATAGCTACTGCGTCACCCTCAGATTTGGAGAAAATAAGCTCTCACGACAAGCAGAAGAGAAAAAAACGTGACGAAAGGAACAGCAGGCAAATAAAGCAGCTGAGGGCTATCACCTGAGGGGCGCATTCCCATAATCAGTCATGACTGAAGGGACTACTACTACAACTACGACTACCACTACAACTACCACTACAACTACTACTACAACTACTACTTCAACTACTACTACAACTACAACAACAACAACTACTACTACAACTACAACAACTACTACAACTACTACTACAACTACTACTACAACTACTGCTACTACTACAACAACGACTACAACTACTACTATAATTACAACAACTACTACTACAACTACAACTACTACTACAACTAAAACTACTACTACTACTTCAACTACAACTACTACTACAACTACAACAATAACAACTATTACTACTACTACTACAACGCAACTACTACAACTACTACTACTCCTACAACTACTACTACAACTACTACTACTACTATAACTACAACTACTACTACAACTACTACTACTACAACTACTACTCTTGTGATAATTATCAAAATACTGCACCCCCACCCCGCCCCTCTCCCTCCTTACAACTAATCCGAACATTATCCAAGTAAAATTTAGAAATAACTAACTTTACTAAAACAATTTCCCATAACGGAGCGTTAGGACTACTGAAAAACAAATACGAAAAAGGGAAAGACCATAAAGAGGTCTTATAAGAGATTATAGCTACACCAGCTGACGATCTAAAACAAACACGTGAACTAAGAGAGCCATTCAAGGATTTCATCAGCAAGCAAAGAGTGAAATACGTCTGCCATGAACGTCAACTATGTGAGAGTATCATTTCGACAACATGACCTTAAACCAACCCGTTGGACGGAAACTGTATGCTTATGCGAGAAGAATGAGACAGATTTAATTTACGAGATCAGGGCTGTGGAGTTGGAGTCGTGGGGGTTCGTCGTTACTTAGTTGAGTCGTGGTGGGTAAAAAGGGTCCAGACTCCGCTCCATATTATGTAATATGACTAGTAGCAAATTGTAATCGGAAGTGGGACTTCTAACATTTCAGGAATCGGAGTCGTGGAGTCGGTTGGTTTTTAGTCGGTAAAAAGGGTCCAGACTGGGACTCGGAATATTATGCCATATGACTAGTAACAAACTGTAGTCGGAGTCGGGAGTCGGACTTCTACAATTTCAGCAGTCAGAGTCAGGAAAATTGTTTGGCCAACTCCTCAACTCTGTACGAGAGGTGAAGATATTGGTAATGAGAAAGATAACGGATAAGAAAAGATGTGGCCCTCTAATATTAACACACACACAAATAAAGACAACCACTCTTGTCATTCTTCAATAGGAGTTTTTTCTCATTTTTACAAGGTGCGCTCATTTCAACCTAGAAGTCAGGTTCGACGGTTATACTAGGGCGCACATCTAAACAAAGACAAACTAGGTCTCATCATCATGTCCTACAGAGTATAGGACCACCACTTCAGCTCGTCTATGAAGGCAACCTACAGCAAGTAGTCACATGGTCTTGTAGCAGTTGTTTATGTAGCACTCTGTTTTATATGCAGAGGTTGCTAGCTTCATGTACAACCTCACATTAGTCACCGTATATGACATCCTTGAGAGTGCACTTTGTTTTATATGAAGAGGTTGCTAGCTTCATGTACAACCTAACGTTAGTCAATATGATGAGGTTTCTAGCTTCTTGCACAACCTCACATTAGTCACCATGTACGACATCCTTGAGAGTGCACTTTGTTTTATATGCTGAGGTTGCTAGCTTCATGTACAACCTCACATTAGTCACCGTATATGACATCCTTGAGAGTGCACTTTGTTTTATATGCAGAGGTTGTTAGCTTCATGTACAACCTCACGTTAGTCACCGTATACGACATCCTTGAGAGTGCACTTTGTTTTATATGAAGAAGTTGCTAGCTTCATGTACAACCTCACATTAGTCACCGTATACGACATCATTGAGAGTGCTTTTTGTTTTATATGAAGAGGTTCTAGCTTCATGCACAACCTCACATTAGTCACCGTATACGACATCCTTGAGAGTGCTTTTTGTTTTATATGAAGAGGTTGTTAGCTTCATGAACAACCTCACATTAGCCAATATGAAGATGTTGCTAGCTTCATGCACAACCTCACATTAGTCAATATGAAGAGGTTGTTAGCTTAATGCACAACCTCACTTTAGTCAATATGAAGAGGTTGCTAGTTTCATGCACAACCTCACTTTAGTCAATATGAAGAGGTTGCTAGCTTCATGCACAACTTCACATTAGTCAATATGAAGAAGTTGCTAGCTTCATGCACAACCTCACTTTAGTCAATATGAAGAGGTTGCTAGCTTCATGTAGTACCTCACGTTAGTCACCATATACAACATACTTGAGAATGCACTTTGTTTTATATGAAGAGGTTGCTATCGCCATGTACAACCTCACATTACTCAATATGAAGAGGTTGCTATCGCCATGAACAACCTCACATTAGTCAATATGAAGAGGTTGCTATCGCCATGTACAACCTCACATTAGTCAATATGAAGAGGTTGCTATCGCCATGTACAACCTCACATTAGTCACCGTATACAACATGCTTGAGAATGCACTTTGTTTTATATGAAGAGGTTGCTATCGCCATGTACAACCTCACATTAGTCACTGTATACAACATACTTGAGAATGCACTTTGTTTTATATGAAGAGGTTGCTATCGCCATGTACAACCTCACATTAGTCAATATGAAGAGGTTGCTCTCTTCATGTACAACCTCACATTAGTCACCGAATACGACATCCTTGAGAGTGCACAAGTGATATTCTTTCTTTGTCTGTTCAAAGACTCATGGGAATCTTAAAAAAAACATTTATCAACGATATAAAAGCAGATAAAAGAAAACAGAGATAAAGAAGCAGACAGTGTTGCAAACATATGCAGATAAAATTAGTAATAAGACCAGTACCAGTATATCAACGAGTTATCGTGAAATTGGAAAACGTGCATGAGAAATTTAAACAAGATGTTAAAAAACCAGAGTAGTGACTTACCACCTGTCACGCCTACTAAAACTTCAGAATATCAGTATGGAAATTAAAAGACAGCTGATAAACAATATAGTCTTACTAACTCTTTGCTATCAGTGTCAATCATGGTCACTGAACAACTCACAGGCAGGGACAAATAACATCATGTGAGATGAGACGCTTAAGAAAAACAATTAATGTTACGAGGCGAGCCAGAAAGAGAAATGTTAACATTAGAAAAATTGTAGGAACTACATCGTACATCAGTTAAATAGAGACAGAAAATTAAGAGGCCATTTCACTACTCACCTACAACACTAGAAGATCTTGTTTCAGAGCACGGGAAGGACCAAGAAGCAGATCAATAGACAATATTACAGAGTCTACAGCAAATCTATAAATTAAAAAATAAAATGGTATGAAACCAGTTTTACAAGTTAACGAAACACAAGACATTTTGGGTTTTGCCATTCGTCAGCCACAGTTACAAACAGTAACACGGGCTCTCTTCGGGAATGCAAACTTCAGCTCCACTGTACGCTTCACGCAAATAGATAAAGGCAGAAAGTCAACTAAAAGTAAATATCAATTAGTTATACATAATATATGTAGCATACCTGAAATATTCTTCAATAAATGATGATAATAAACATTTTTGACCTTTTGAAATGTTTCTTTAGTTACAATGACGACGTCAAGTGACGCAGACGTTTGACTGGTTTAAAAGTATGACTTTACCACGTTGACAACGGGAAACGGCACAAAACTATGTGACCGACACAAACACAAATTTATAATTGCTTTATGACAAAGATATTGACTGAATAACAGCAATAAAAATAGTTTCGTTGTTTCTCCTTCTTCTTCGTCTGCCATTCCGGCTGATGCAGACGATCATGTGACTGCATAACCTTCGGGCCTGTAGTGTTTTTCTTTCTTTTTAAACAAATTTTGTTTTCATTCCTTAATTTTAATCCGTACTGTATCTTCTCTATTTGTTGTCTTTTATCTATATTTCCGGAGGTAGTACACGAGGTGCGATCAGAGCAGCTGTAAAGGAGACAACGTTCTGGAAAGAATACGCCACATGATGATGATGATGATGATGATGATGGTGGACGAGGTGCGATCAGAGCAGCTGTAATGGAGACAACGTTGTGGAAACAATACGTCACATGATGATGATGATGGTGTACGAGGTTCTAATGTCTGCCTCAGTGTATGATCTACTGAAACTATTGGGTGTGAGGGAACAGTCAAGGACATGGGTACTTAGGAGGCTAAGTAAGACTGCGGAAGACGCTTTGTGTTGGCTGTGGGGTAGACGCAGCGGGTTATAGAATTCGGGACGATAAATTTATATACAACATAATGGTTGCTTCCCCCGTGCAGAAGAAAACAGGAGTTGGGCACTTGGGAGTCATCACCCAGTCCCCACCCCCCCCCCCCACCCCATGAAAGGAAGATAAAAGGCTGAAAAACGTGTCCGACAGGTGGACAATTTCTGATGATCAGATTACCTCCTGTTGTAACGCTCTGTATAGAGTTTCCAATCATATCTATTTGTAGTGTCTTTTCTTTCTATTTCTAGCAAGTTTTTTGGACAACACAGCGTTTTTGCTTTTGTTTTTTGTTTTGTTTTTGTTTTTTGTTTTTTTGTTTTTTTTTTTTTGTGTGAAAAAATATCCTTTTCAAACTCAGATGAATTATAACTATGACATATAATGTAATAATTTTGATTTCCGATATATAGATATGGCATTATTCCACCCGTTCACTCACTCCAAATAGAATAAACCAAAAGTATAAATTATGTGAATGTGCGTGTGTGGGTGCCCTTCACTGTACCCCAAAAAAACAAGGAATCACATCTGCCATGTTGTTAACAAGGGGAGGGGGTGGGAGAGTCAGGGGTGTTGTTGTTGTTGTTTGACTAGGGTTGCTGAGCTTCTCGCTTCTTTGCAGCCAATACCAATTTGAAGACAATCTTGGCTTTTCCTGTTGTTTTCTGCCATTCCAAAATTCGCTGAGTTGAAGACATGAGCTCTGTCACGGGATTGTCTCCCCATACTTTGCAGTAGTAGTCTACTAATGCTCACAACGCACGCGTTTCTAAAAGTAGGTCGTCCAAGGTATCTATCTTCGCGCAAGATTACTCTTGGCAAAGCTATAGATAGAAGATGAATGTCGTTTCTACCTTAGAGGAGCCTTCACAAGAAATTCCAAGAAGTCAAGAATAAACGTTGCTTAAGGGCTGAGCAAATTTGTTAACTTATGATCTGGTCCGTCGGCTTTTGTGCAGGGGTTATGCAATGATTCTGGCCCTTTAAGCCCCCAGTTGGAGTAATCCAACGAATGCCCTCTTATAATTAATGGCTCTATATTTATATATATGTATTTATCAAGAAGAACTGGCTCATACATTTGCTTTCATACATATAAACTGAATCAACTATTATTGTTTAGTTTAAAATAACATACAACAAATGTAATAGTCAATTAGTCTTTAACATGGACACATAAATATGGAAAATTGGGTGAACATTGAAATTAAGGTTTCCTCACTGAGGTTTAGGTAGGGCGTTGATAATAATGTCCGTATTTTTGCTACAGCCTGTTATATAAAACTTAGCTCCAGATGAGTCCTGCAGCTATGGTTTCCGTCACTTCTTTTTGGTGATGAGTATACTTATCCACATAATTCGTCCACTGTAGGCGGTTGGTGGTGATACTCTTCTCTCACACTAGTGGCGTAGGCACTTCAGTACTTAAGTCTGATGTCTTGTAACCACGAACTGTGACAAATTAGAAGGAAACAAATGACTCGGTACATTTGTTATCCGCAAAATAAACTGCCCATTTTCATGCGCTCCACCCACGAATGTTAACCTCTCAGAAGAATTAAATTCCCGAGCGCACAATGTAACTCAGGGAATTTGATGAAAATTCACCAATATCCTTCTGGGTGTCAACTAGGAAATTGCGTCTGGAGTGCATGGATAATGGTTTGCCTGAATTACAATTAAAAAAGGTATATAAATCTCACAATATGATTCTATACACTTTAGGCACATGTGATGTATCATCACTCATTACTCGTCGCTACTCCCGTCGGGGTTTGGGGTCGATCTTCTGTCGGGTTTCCCGCACGACTAGTCAGAAACAATCACCATCTCTTGCAGTAGTAGTTCATGCATATACTATTTTCATATGTCGAAGTTGCCAGCCTCATATATATATATATATATATATATATATATATATATATATATATATATATATATATATATATATATATATATATATATATATATATATATATATATATATATATATATATATATATATATATATATATATATATATATATATATATATATATATATATATATATATATATATATATATATATATATATATATATATAAATAGATATATATATATATATATATATATATATATATATATATATATATATATATATATATATATATATGTATATGTATATGTATATGTATATATATATATATATATATATATATATATATATATATATATATATATATATATATATATATATATATATATATATATATATATATATATATATATATATATATATATATATATATATATATATATATATATATATATATATATATATATATATATATATATATATATATATATATATATATATATATATATATATATATATATATATATATATATATATATATAACCACTTAGCAAGAAACCTGTAAAATTTACATTAGTAGATAAATTGTTGACACTTACCCCAACATTTTGGGAATACGCACTTCTCCTGGCGCAGATTAGAATGGACCCACAGCCCTGTATTTAGATGCTGTTCGAATCACTTAAGTCTGAGAAACTCCTCTTATGACGGTGAAACACTTGAACTGGAAATCTATAATTCCTCTTATGACGGGTGAGACACTTGGTCTGGAAATCTATAATTCTTCTTATGACTTCTTGTGATAAAATTCCCAAGTTTCCAGTCTTGTATTAAAATTGCGGGTTTACTTGTACTTCCAAAGTTGCCCAATACTCGATCTGGTACTTATAGTTGTGGAATGATAAGTCCTATCCTCTTTCCTCTGGCTTGTATGAGGTGTTTAGCTGCCGCTGCGATGCAGTCTGTCTGTGTGCTGTGACTCCGAGTTTGTTAGATTATATCTCACAATCCTTAGTTTCAAATCCCAGCTGTGTTTTCCGCCGAAAGTTCCAATAAAATCATTGTAGATTCTGGCGAACAAATCCAATCTATCTAGCACTGTTTGGGTGTGGAATTTTATCATTACTCATCCCACGCGTATTTGAAAATATTAAATTTAATATACACGCGTGGCCTCTTACACAGTGATGTCATATCGTTACCTCAGACTTCCGGCGCACCTCTGTTTATCACCTTTATCTGCGTGCCTACGCCATACAGATGTCTGGTCAGACCGGATGGTTTTCTTCCATCGTATCACAGTACCAGCTTGTGTCAACATGATCAACAGCTTTCCAATGGGGTCAAATGTTTGACCGCACCGTTTCCACAGGCGGTCAGACAGATTAGGTGATAAAATATTATCGCTGGCCGGGTCACCAAACCTGGCGAATCGTAACAACAGTTTGGGAGTCGAGTGTGAAACAATAATATACGCATTACTCCCGTAGCAAATACTGCCATAGGGGAGTGGCGTGTATGCTATGTCCAGCTTAGAGCAAAATAGTGAAAATAACGAATGAAAAGGCATGATTTATGCCCAATAAAAGCGATGAGTGAGAAAAATGAAGAAAAAGAAAGGATACTGCCGGAGGGCTGAAGGTGTGAGAGATCACAAAAAAGAGCATGTTCAGACGTTTTGTCACATACCCCCAGTCCAAAGATATTTCATTAAATATCCAGGTTTGGACATGAACTTTTGTGAAGTGTGTGCCTTCCTCTCCTACTGTTCTGAATGGCAGTGTTCTTCTCCTCATTATCTCGTTAGCGAACGTTTAAATTGCTCGCTTGGCAATGTATACAGTTCAATACCTACTGACGAAGGTCTTTCCATCAGTTGGGCCAGAAGTAAACCTCCTTAACATTAGGCATAGTGGTACCCACGGGAAGATGTTCCCCCGATGAAGATATATGAGCTGCTTTCTTAACGGAGAGTCTTAAAGGAAAGGGTACTAAGAATTGCTTCCCTTGCCTCCTCCGTCGATAGATAATTCATCCTCTTTGACAAATGCTCCAACTGAAACATGGGTTGATTTTATCCGACTCTGTTCAGAGTATGGAGCAAGGGTAATATCGTCCTTCTGCGCTTGTCGTAACTCTGCTTTGCTACTAGGAAATGTTGATTTGAGGTACGAGTTATCCAATGTTGAGTGTTGGGCACTCTGCTCAAACTCTTTCTTGGTAGTTTCATCCTTCTGGGTGTCCGGGTTATGGCGAACTCAGCAATCTCTCACGAACTGTCGGATTTCCTTTCTCATACCTGGCCAAAAGTGATTTAGAGATACATTTTCCTCCAGGGCGTATGAACAGTTAAGGGGATGGGGCAGGGTGGGATGCATTTTCTGCATCAGGCGGGTGCGAAATGGGAGTGAGACAACTAATTGTCTCTCATTCCCTACCCGTTTGTAAAGCAAACCTTTATCCCTGTAAAATGCTCCCTGGGGACTATGTGAGTAATGTCCATACAACTTAGTAAAGCAAGGCTTTAGGGTTTTATCGGTCCTTTGTGCCTGCTTCAGCTCCGAAATATTTAGGCTGTTTAAAGATAAGAGATCAGAGGTCGCTTGGGCGCTTCATGTGTCCTCTCTCTCTTGTGTCGACTTGGAGTAACGTGAGGGATCTCCAAGAAACACATAGTTCCTCCCTAAGATGAGATGGTAGACTAACTCGTCTACTTCTGAAGCATTGATTTTCCCCCGTACATTTCGGGTTGAAACTTCAATTTCTGCAACTGGAAGAGTCATAGGCTTTATGCTCTTCCGGTGCCCCAGAATTTCTACAGTTTCACCAGTGTATTGGTGGGCCTTCACCAAAGATGGGGAAATTAAAGCGGAATATTCAAGACCCGAATCAAAGAGGCACCGTATGGTTTGGTTACCCACGGTTACTTACTCAGTAATAGAAGGGTGGCTGGAATTGTGTTCATGTGCCTGCGAGTCATGTTTCTCTATCGGTCCCCTGATCAGACATGCCACATTATAAGGGCCGGTTTTCGGCCTCTTACAGTCCGATGTGAAGTGCGTGTCAGATTTGCATGCCTTACGCCATCGCTTTCCAGTTCCCTGGGCTGAATTGCTCTGTTTCTGCCTATGGTGATCCTGTGTTGTTGTTGCTGCTGTAGCTGTTGTGTCGTGTTGTGTGAGGTGTTGGTCGTACTCTTGGAGTCAGTGAAGGGGTGCTCCTCTCGTTTGGGGTGATGATCGTGTTGGCGCCTTTTAGTCGGGTTCACTTCCGACTGGGCGCTCTGGTATCGATCAACAAACAGTACCACCTGATCAAGAATTTCGGCCCCATGCTCAGCCAGAACCGTCTCATGTCTGGAGTGAGCGGATACTTAAACTGTTTCACGAAAATAATTTCTTGAAATCACTCGTACGATTCGTCGAAGGCGCTTAGTGATCTCCACTTCTCCAAGTACATTGCCAGACGTGAAGCAAACTGCTTGTGCGATTCGTCTTTTTGCCTCTTGGCCTCCCGGAATTTGCTCTGAAAAGTTTGTGCATTCAGCTGAAAACGTTGCAGCAGAGCTTTCTTCAACAACTCATAATTGCTGTTATCTTCCGGTGCCATTTTGAGGAAGACGTCGTAAGCAGGTCCTCGCAGACTCTGAGATAGCTTCATGTTGTATCGCTCTCTCTCTAATCCATAGGTGGCAGCCAAAGACTCAAATTTAGCAAGATAAATGTCTATTTCCTCGGAAGTTTCTGAGTAAGCATCTAACTGAAAAGAGGCCGCGCTAGGAACTACCACGTGAGATATATTTACCCCATCACTAGTCTCCCAGCTCCCCGACCCATTGGTGCTAGAACTAGATTCGATTCTTCTTCCTTCAATCTCTAGTTCTTTAAGCCTGAGTGCGTGGGCTCTGTCGGCCTGTTCCTTCCTTTCTGCTCTTTTGGCTTCCATTTCGGCCTTTAGTCTGTCAGCCTCCTTTTCGGCATGTAATCTGTCAGCCTCCTTTTTGGCCTGTAATCTGTCAGCCTCCTTTTCGGCATGTAGCCTGTTTCTTTTCAAAAGCTCTTTGGTTTTCAGCCTTCTGCTCCTCAAAAGATCTTTGCTTTTCCTTCTCATCTTTTTCGTGTTCCCGTTGCTTCTCCTTCTCTTCCCTTTCAGAAGGGAATCAGTATGAAAAGGATTTTACATTTTAGTACAGGGAAGGATTGTGTATAACTACATATAAGAAGGAACGGTAGGAAGTTCTCATTTACGGAGATATATGCGTATTTCGGCTGCCCACAGTTACGCTAACAGCTGGTAAACCCACTTCTGTTCTAAATATTAAAATCAACAAATAACAGTTTGGGAAATTACAGGGATAGGAAGATAGAGAGTTATCGGCTGGATAAAACTAGATAAGATGGAACAATATGGATATTATATATGCTGAGAATGAGAAAGGCAAAATTTCAGTCGACGCGCAGATCGGCTGAAATCACTGTTCGGGAAAGATTTTTCAGGTCTAGGTTGAAGCTGTGACGTCAGTACCCTCCGATACGTCCGCGCTATGCGTATATAAAGCGTATCGGTAAACTGAGACACGGACAATGAAAGAGGTTTGAGACAGACTGGAGGCAGAGTTTCGCCACTACCCATGAATTGTGAGCGGATCGCCAGAAACATTTTAAGTCCAGTATCTGAAGTCTGAGGGTAAGCGAAATTATGATAACTACCGTGTATAATATTTGTTATTTCAGGTTCATATAGAATTCACAAAATATGCCTGTATAATAGTCATTGATATAATGTATTGTATTTTTAATATGATCTAAACATGTGCATTGTGGATGATTGTTGTTTGTACAAAAATTAATCACAAATAGCCCCACAGCCTAATGAAGATATATTTATCCTATTGCTTTATCGCTTACGAAGATAAAGGCAGTCCCATGGCAGAGATTGTAATAGGGAAATGAAGTGTTAGAAACTTCATCATGGAAGATCCCAGTTTACGAGGTTAAGGTGACTAGTCCCCTTCCTCGCTGCCTTTGCCTTCCCTAGTTCGAGCGCACAACTTTGTACCCATTTACAGCTGGTAAAATGGAGTGTTCCCCAGCCAGGTTTCAATTCCAAAACTATGTAATTGTACTACCGAAGAAAGCAACTTGATCGCTTTGTCACTCTCTTTATTTATGTATTAATTTTGTGTAGATGCTAACAATAGCATCAGATTTGAATTCGTACTTAATATGATTTGGAAGGATCAAGTTATAGAATATGAAGGGATGTATAGGTGCGGAATAAACCAGATGATGTTTATTACTGATATGTTAATATTAATTCTGTATCATTGAAATGATGTTACTTGCTATGACTGTATAACTTTGACACCTGATGACTGACTAGTCTGACTTATGTGCTAGTCAGTTACACTTAATTGAAATGTTAATATTAATGCTATATCACTGAAATGATGTCCTTACTTACTATGATTGTATAACGGTGACATCTGATGACTGACTGGTCTGACATCTGTGCTAGTCAGCTACAAGTCTAGCCAGATACTAGCCAAGGCTGATATGTTGCAGGTTCCATGAAATAACTCAAACCAGACTGTCCAGTATCAGAAGCCTGTGTCGTTCATCAGAGGCAATCCCACAAAAGTGCAGGACCCCAAAGAGTGAACTTCAACTGGTCATTGGCATCCCTACTGTTGGGCCTACCAAGTCTGATATCAGCAAAGGACAGTTCATTGTCAGCAGTATCAAGTTGAACAGATAAGTGTCACTTAGGACACTGACTACCACAATATATGAAACACAGTAAATAGTCAAGTGATGACATTTATCAGAGGACTAAGAACAAATGAATGCAGTCTAAATTTAGGAAATGAATGCAGTCTAAAATAGATATATATATATAGGAATTGTGTGATATTATATATTATTATATATATATATATATATATATATATATCAATGCTCTTTTCGAACTAGTAGAAATAGAATATTAGTGTAATTATTAAACTATTTTAACTGTACCTGAGGATTTATTCACTTCTTCCATTTGTGGTTTCAGTGAATGTACATTTTACATATCCCCTAGAATATAAGTAATCATAAGATAGTTGATGATAACAATACACCAGTGCTTTTTTCTAAGACTGGGGTATTACTTGTAAGGTCAGAACTCTTTACTGGCATACTCTTACATAAATAAATAATTTTAAATAACCTCCCGCTACAGTGGGGGCTCGTCTGCGGGATATATCTTTGATATTCCTGAGCCATCTTTCTATTTCTGCTGTGTAGGAAATTTTTTTTTTAAATTTTTGGAAAGAGTAACATAGTAGGAAATAATTATATTTTTAGGAGTACCATTGAGTACAGATAAAGAAAGCTGTTTCATATATGGTGAAGTCAGTTTTATTAACTTTAATTTTAACTAAGTTAATTATATTGTAGTAAATTAGTTTGAGTAAGATCGCTTGCCCTACTAGACTACAGATACATCATGGCTGACTTGGTCAAATTTAGGTCTGCTACACTGCAGGTGGGAAAAGAGCTTGGCATGGATGGTGACGCTCTGATCCGGTATGTCACGACGGAATGTGAAAAGTACACCGAGAGAGAAGCAAAGCAATTAGAAGCAGAGAGAGAAGCCAAGAAATTAGATGCAGAGAGAGAAGCCAAGAAATTAGAAGCTGAGAGAGAAGAAAGGAGGCTACAAGCAGAGGCTGAGAGAGAAGAAAGGAGGTTACAAGCAGAGAGAGACCATGAGCTGAAAATGAGACAGCTTGATCTTGAACTTCAGGCTGGGACTATCACCCATGGTAATAGCTCACCTCATTCTGCGAATAGCTCTTTTCAGAACACAGCAAATGGGGCCATGAACTTCCACCTAGATCCATTTGTTGAAAAGGAGGACGCAATTGAGTCGTACCTGGATAGGTATGAAAGGCTAGCCTCTACATATGGACTGGAAAAGAAAAAATGGAGTCTAAAGTTATCCCAGGGATTGAGAGGTATTGCATATGATGTGTTCCTGAAACTCCCCAAAGAAGATCAGGAAAATTATGAAATACTAAAGCAAGCCTTACTGATCCGGTATGAAAAGAACTCTGAGGCATATAGGAAGAAATTTAGAACTTCTAAACCTCTACCTGGAGAAACATATAACCAGTTCTCAGCTAGGCTAGAAACGTATTTGTTGAAATTTAGTAGTTTAGGTAAGTATCAGAAAACCTACGAGGATCTGAAAGAAATGGTTATGTTAGAGCAAGTGAAAGATTCCATGTCTCAAGAAATGAGGAAATTCCTTATGGAACAAGGAGTAGAGAGGCTGGAAGACATTTTGAAATGTGCAGAGAGATACTAAGCAGCTCAGGCTGAATTGGTAGGAACAAAAAGAAAGCAGGTAGAAGGATATAAGCCACCACCACAGAATACCCAGTTTGACCAGAAGGATCATCCATACAGAAATAAGCCAAGATTTGATAATAAGGACAAGAACCCTCAGACTCAGGAAAAGAAACCCTACAAACAGGGAGATAAGTGGTGCAAAATTTGTAAGATGAGCAACCACAACACTGTAGATTGTAGAACAAAAACCCCTCATCACGCTGCATGTTTAGCGACAGGGAATAGGACAGATATGATGGAACTAACAGGGAGTCAGAATAGCCTCCGTCATCCCCCTGTGAGTGAACTCGTAACCGTGAACGGTACTCGAGTCATGTGCTTATATGATACCGGCCTAGATTTTGACTCAGTCGTGAGTTCAACCCTAGTGCACCCTGATCAACTTACCACAGAGACCGTGGAAATACAAGGAGCAACTAAGGGAACAGCAACCATGACACTTCCCATAGCTAGGATCAATGTGAAATCTCGCTACGTGGAAGGAGCGATAACAGCCGCAGTGTTAGATGACCCTATATACCCGCTGATATTGGGGTGTAGGTATGTATTTTTAGGTGACCCAATAAAACCTGTTGTCATGGCAGCGGTCCAGACCAGGTCGAGCACCAAACAAGAGGAGGAAAATCCTAACAATACTCAGCCAGAACAGATCAAAAAGGCTCAAACAGAAGATGACACCTTGAAGCCTTGTTTTGGCAAATTGCCAAAGGCCCATAACCCTCCAGAGAAAGGAGACTTGTATATGAAAAATGGACTACTGTATAGAAAAGCTGGTACAGGACCTCAAGGACATGGACAGCTGGTAGTACCAAAGTCATACAGGGAGAAAGTTATGGAGCTAGCACATGCTATCCCATTTAGTGGACACATGTGGATTGGTGCCACAAGTCAACGGATAGCTTGTCACTATTACTGGCCAGGGATCACGGAAGATATCAAACGATATGTGAAATCTTGTCCAGAGTGTTAACGGGTAGCCCCCAAGCATGGGACTGCACCAGCAACTCTAGGAGAAATGCCAATCATGGGTACTCCATTCGAGAGAGTAGCAGTGGATATTGTTGGACCCCTCACTAGAACGAAGAGAAGAAATAGTTATATCCTAACTCTGGTTGATACATGCTCTATGTGGGGAGAGGCCGTAGCCATGACATCTATAGATTCTAAGCATGTGGCAGAGGCATTGTTGACAATATTCACCCGGTTAGGCTTCCCACACCAAACATTGACGGACAATGGGTCCCAGTTCAAGGGAAAGCTAACCCAAGAAGTGTTCAGGATTTTTCAAGCCAGACATTATCATTGCTCTCCCTATCACCCACAAGAAAATGGTCAAGTCGAGCGGTTCAATGGTACGCTCATTTCTATTCTCAGGAAGCTGGCAAGTGAAAAACCTGAAACATGAAATGTATACTTACCCGCTGCATTATTCGCATACCGGGAAGTCCCACACAATTCCACAGGAATGGCACCGGCCACATTGTTGTTTGGTCGGCCTATAAAAGGTCCACTGGAAGCATTGCTGCGGACTTGGACAGATGAGAAGGCAGAGGAAAGTGTCACCTCATCAATTCAGTATGTAAATGAGTTGACGTCTCGACTGAAAGCGGGCTGGAAACTGGCTAATGACAACCTTCGCAGAGCCAGAAAGAAGCATACTGAATACTATAACAAGAAAGCCAAGGATAGGGAACTTGCTGTTGGAGAAAAAGTGCTTCTTCTATTACCCAGCAGTAACAACAAACTGCAGATTGATTGGCAGGGTCCATATAAAGTGCTAGAGAAATTATCTAGAACTAATTACAAGATTGACAAGAAGGGCAAAAAAAAGGTGTACCATGTCAATCTGTTAAAGAAATATTATGACAGGACATCAACGGAGGTAGCCCATATGATGACTCTGGCCATCGCAACTGAAATGAAGCATGAGCCACTAACCTCAATAGAGTATCCATTGAGGCCGACTGAGACATATGAACAAGTCAAAATTAGTACTCAGTTATCTCAGGGACAGAGGGAGCAAGTTAAAGAAGTTTTAAAAACACATGCAGATGTGTTAACTGATAAACCAGGATGCACCAACTTATTGACATATGATATGAAGGTCATCGATCCAACACCTATCTGCATGAAGACCTACCCTATACCATATGCCAAGGCACAGGCATTGAAGGAGGAAATTGATTATTTGTTGCAAGAACAAATCATCTCCAAGTCAGAATCACCTTACAGTTCAAGTGTTGTTCATTCATTCATAACCCTCCACTCCCAAAGGAGCATAGGCCTTCAACAAACACATGCCAAGTCCTCCTGTCACGTGCCATCATCTCAAGTTCTTTCCATGTTCTCCTCATCATTTTCACCTCTGTTTCCAACTCTCTTCTCCATGTGCTTCTTGGTCTACCTCTGCCTCTCTTGCCCTGGGGTTCCAGAACAAGGACTGCCTTGTAATGCTATCAACAGGTTTCCTCAGTGTGTGTCCTATCCATCGCCATCGTCTTCTTCTCATCTCTTGTTCCACTGGCACTTGTCCAGTTCATGTCATCAGTTCCACGTTGGTAACCTTGTCATACCATTTTAATCCCTCTATTCTACGCAAGCACCCATTTATGAAAGTCTGTAGCTTTTTGGTTGTTGTCTTTGTTGTTCTCCATGTCTCTGAGCCATACAATAGGACTGACTTCACATTTGAGTTGAATATTCTTATTTTCGTGTTGGATCCTATTTCTCTTGATCTCCATATATTTCCCAATGCAATGAAAGCTCCTCTTGCCTTTTGTATTCTTATTTTGATATCGCTGTCTGTCCCTCCAACTTTGTCTATATTACTGCCAAGATATGTGTACGATTCTACATCTTGTATTGGTGTTTCTTCAAGTTCAACCCTGTTATCATTACCTGCATTTATTCTCATTATTTTTGTCTTTTCCCTGTGTATTTTCAGACCCAATTGCTGTGACCTCTCATCGAGTGTTTTCAATTTGTCCTGCATATGATTACGGTTATGGGACAGAAGAGCCAAGTCATCAGCAAATTCCAGATCATCCAACTGCTTAGTCAGAGTCCACTGTATTCCATTTCTGTTGTGTGTCGTCGATGATCTCATAACCCAATCTATTGCCAGCAAGAAAAGAAATGGAGACAAGAGGCATCCCTGTCGCACTCCTGTTCTTATCCCAAACGGTTCTGTAAGCTGTCCTTCATGAAGAACTCTGCATGTCATGTCTTCATATGTTTTCTTTATTAAATTAATGATCTTCAGGGGAACTCCATAATGCCTCATCAATTTCCAAAGTGATTCTCTGTCTACACTGTCAAATGCCTTTTCGTTGTCCACAAATCCGATGTATAGTGGTGAATTCCATTCCAGACTTTGTTCAACTATTATTCTCAAAGTGGCTATCTGGTCTGTACATGATCTGCTTTGTCGAAAACCTGCTTGTTCATCTCTCAGTTTCTTGTCTATGGACTCTTTTAATCTCTCAAGGATAATCCTGTTTAATACTTTTCCTGGCACTGATAGTAACATTATTCCTCTATAATTTGTGCACTCTTGTAAATTTCCCTTCTTAGGCAACTTAACCAGATATCCTTCCTTCCATTCTGCTGGTATCTCTTCCTTTTCCCAGACTTTACCAAGTAATTTATATAACATCTCTGTAGCCGTGTCGATATCTGCTTTGATGGCCTCTGCTGGAATGTCATCAGGTCCAGATGCTTTTCCATCTCTTAGAAGCTTTATGGCTTTCTTTATTTCTTCCTTCGTTGGTCTTTCCCCGTTAATTTGTAGCTCTTCTTCTGCTGGCTGGATGTCCGGTGGGTTTTGTGGAGCTGGTCTATTGAGAAGGTCCCCAAAATATTCTGTCCACCTCTTCATTTGCTCTTGTATATTGCTGAGCAGTTTCCCATTCTTGTCTTTTATGAGGCAACTTGTTTGCTTGTATTTCCCTGTTAACTTCTTTGTGCTGCTATACAGTTCTCTCATATTTCCTTTGGCTGCAGCATCTTCTGCCTCTCTTGCCAACTCCTCAATATACTTCCTCTTGTCTCTTTTCATACTTCTTTTTACTTCTTTGTTTGCTTCTGTGTACACTTCTTGAGCCTTGGCTTTGGAACTTCTGGTTTTGCTTGTGTTTAACTCTGCTTTCTTGTTTTTTCTGTCTTTTATCTTATTGATGGTTTCTGTTGTTATCCATGCTTTTTTGTTGTCTTTCCCTTTTCCCCAGTATTTCTTCACACGTCTCCTTCCATACAGTTTTGACCTGCTGCCAATAGTCTTCTGTATTCTCTACATCTTCCAGCTGTTGGAGCACTTGGAATTTGTTAGATACTGTGACCGCAAATGTGTCTCTTGTTTCTTGATTTCTTAGCTGTCCTACATTAAACTGTTGTCTATAATTTTGCATTGTTGCATATCTCTTGAGTTTCATTTTTACTTTGGCTATCAGAAGATGGTGATCTGATGCCACATCTGCTCCTCTATATACCTTTACATCCTGCAATGATGATCTAAACTTCTTGTTTATGCATATATGATCGATCTGATTTTCTGTTCTATGGTCTGGTGATATCCATGTTGCCTTGTGTATTCTCTTATGTGGAAACATGCTTCCTCCTATAGTCAGTTGATTTGAAGCGCAGAAGTTTGCGAATAGTTCTCCATTTTCATTCATTATTCCTAGCCCATGTTTTCCCATGACTTCTTCAAATCCGGTGTTGACTGTACCTATCTTTGCATTCATGTCACCCATCAAAATTGTGATGTCTTTTCTTTTTACTTTATCCATAATTTCCTGTAGTTTAGTATAAAATGCTTCTTTCACAGACTCTTCTTTGTCATTAGTTGGTGCATAACATTGGATGACATTTACATGAATTTTCTTTTTAGCTGTTTTAAAAGTAGCTGTTATTATTCTGGGTCCAACAGCTTCCCATTCAATGAGTGCTTTCTGTGCTTCTTTAGATAACATAAGAGCTACGTGTTACGTACATTTATTACCTAAAGGGGGTAGTCTTCGGTCCTGCCAAATGTACGCACCTGTCTTAAAATAGTTATATTATTTGTGCGTTCGATTGATTCACGCACTGACGTGCACAATGCAGTGTGAGTTGCTTTGGACGCACGGGTAACCTAGTTAGGGAATTCTGACGTCATGTTTTGAACGGGGCAGTTCGGACCATGTTTATGTCCGATATATATTTCTTGGATTTATCTGGCAAGTTTGAAGAAGCCATTATTTTGTAATGATATCTACTGGTATTCATGATGAAGCCAATAGTGGAAGTATCAAGTAAGTGTCGCCCCATGTCACATCGAATGTTTATTGAGTTAAATTAAACTATCAGGCCGCTCCTAGTTTTGGTCTAGCGGGAATTCATCGTAGTATGTCATTCCTAGAATGGACAGACGGAGTCGTTAGCCCTTTTGAATTACCGTAGAGGGAGGATACCTACGAGTAAACGAAGTTAATTGATTTGTATGCTTCACATGTTTTTTATATGCCGTATTTTCGTCAATGCCAAAGTCGTGGCATGGATATAGAGAGGTTAGTCAACACAGAACTCTAACCTGGTCGTATTGTCGTGGATGACTTTGTTTGGATTTTATATATATATGCTACCTAAGTATCGTATGGAAAAAGTCTGGAATTGTTACAAGTATGATAAGAAGTATTGCTCCTTGAGAATGAATCCGTTGGCCATAAGATACGTCCTTGAAAGAAGGTCAACGGACTTGACTGCAATACATATGATATGGTAGAGGAAGTGATCCTTAGTCACTTGAATAAGAGGATTTAATTGTTAGAGAATCTTCATGAACTTGAAAAGTAATTATCAACATTTTGACGTATGACCCTTTTTGCACCTGTAACTATGATCGTCTTGTTCCACTCCGTATGTGTCACGTTAAATAAAATATATGTACAGTCATCACAGACTTGTGTGCTGCCAGAAAGTGACCAGTTAAACACTACTTGTTGGAGTTCGTTTTGAAGAACATTTTCTGACATTTTTGTTCCTTTGCAACCATTCGCGTAACAAAGTTCTTTACCATTAGAATGAACACCCAACAGTAAATTGTATGCCAGTGTGGTCTGGAAATAAATAATTTCACAGGAACGTACTCAATCCAAGTATCGGTTGAAAAGAAGATTTGAACTTTCAAGGCGACAACATCTCAAACTTGGAACCTAGTGTGATGATGAATCAGAATCAACTTACGGTTACCAAATGCTCAAGGTCATCAATCAACCTCCACGTCAAGTTTTACAGTGACTGACTGCCTTGGGATCACCTATTCGTCATTATTACGTGCGAGCTGTTGTTATATACGCAGAGCGAAGTATTTTATCCTCAGACGTACATCCACGGAGACGAGGCACATTGTTTTTTTCCGGCACACGCGAGATGAGTATAACGTGCTTTCGTTGTACATTTTATTACTTTTAGCTGTGCCTTCTATAGTTATGTCCATCTTTACATTTTCCATGTTATATGTTATATGTTGTACATTCGTCGTGGGAGGTAGGGAGGTTGATCTGACGAACGAGATCCATCTCGAAGCCAATTCGGGCTCTTCGTCAGACGTTCTGTAGGGCTCAACTTGTAAGTTTCAATTGAGCGATAATTCCGGTCCAAGGCTAGAAACCTTGCCGAAGTTCCGATCGCTAATTGTTCCTTATGATAGTATCTGTTTAGCTGTTTCGTCACGTTTACTTGTTGTTTTTGGTAGTTATTTTTACTCGTATTTAGTTTTATGATGAATTTTGTTTGTATTATGCGTCCGTCTCACCTTTCCTGTCGTTCAGTTTTTTACAAAACCTATGTTTTTACACTGTGTTGTCAATTGTCCTGTTGTGTATCTGATCGTAGTTGTCATCGTAAATTTTTACGATATTCTATTTTAGTTACACATTTCTATTTTTGTTGATTTCTACGATTGTGTTCACTCGTCTTTGATTATCGTGTCTTGTCGGTAATGTTTCTATTGTCTTTCACGTTGTTGCTTTCTTGACATTTCATTACATAAATTACTGTATTGATTATTAACATATTTCATAATTATATGATAACAAAAGATACCGTTCTATGACAGGAACGACGTACACTTGGCAAAGTAACAAGGTTAATTAATTTACATTGATTAATTATCATTTTATAAATCAAGAGTATTGTGACTACTTATAAAGCATAATGTATTCACTAGATTATTTCATTAAGCAAGCAAAAGCTCTTCAGATGGCTCCTGATGAAGCAAAAGCATTTGCACTTGCAGAATATAAGAAAGCTCAAGAAATAGAAGCCGAACAGAGAAAGCTAGAAACTTTAAGATTACAAAATTTGAAATTTGAGGCGGAGGAGAATGAGAAAAAAATGAGATTAGCCGCTGAATTAGAAGAGAAACGATTTCAGCGAGAGGCAGAACAGAAGCAAAGGGAGGCTGAAGAAAGAATTAAAATTGAGATGGAAGTTAAACAAAAGGAAATGGAAAATAAACAAAAGGAAATGCAAGAAAGAAGATTAATAGCTGAACAAGCCGCTGAATTAGAAGAGAAACGATTTCAGCGAGAGGCAGAACAGAAGCAAAGGGAGGCTGAAGAAAGACTTAAAATTGAGATGGAAAATAAACAAAAGGAAATGGAAAATAAACAAAAGGAAATGGAAAATAAACAAAAGGAAATGGAAGAAAGAAGATTAATAGCTGAACAAAATACAAAACGACTTCAGCTTGAGATGGAAGAGAATGATAAAAAACGACAGCATGAACTAAAATTAGCAGAGTCAGAATATGAGAGACTTAGGTTAACTCAGGAAGCTAATTCTCAGAGAACTTTTGAAAGCCAAACTTCATCCAGACATGATCATTTTAAGGAAATTCACCTTAAATTACCTAAATTTAATCCCCCGTCGGATGACGTAATATTTTTCCTAGATAGATTTGAGGCCACTTGTAGGTCTTATAACGTGGATAAAACACTGTATTGCACATATTTATCCAGGTTACTTACTGGGGATGCTTTAGCAGTTTATCATACTACCAGTATTAATGAGAAGAATGATTATAATGCTCTTAGAGCCGCACTTCTGAAGAAATTTCAAATGACAGAAGATGAATACCGATTAAGATTTCGTACATTACTACCGCAATCAAGCAGAAATTTCAGTGATTTTCTGTCACAAATACGACTAACCCTAGAAAGATGGATCGAATTATCCAAAATTGAAAAGTCGTATGAAGGTCTCTTCGATTTACTGATGCGCGATAAGGTACTATCGTCTGTAAATCCTACATTTCTCGCATTTTTACACGAACGGAAACCTTTATCTATGAAAGACTTAGAAGAACATGCAAAAAATTTCTGCACTGCTCACCCAACCATGGATCTAAGTAATGCACAGATTAAGAATGAATTGCCTGTTGCTTTTGCAGCACAACAAAACAATTTTTCACGAAATCGTTCCTTTAGTGCTGACAGGTATGTCAATAAGGGAAATAATTACAATTTTAACAATGATAACTTTTACAAAGGGAAGCAATTTCAACAATCTGCTCCATTTAATGTTTCTTGGAACCAAGCTCACAGATCGCGAGATTTTGGTAACAATAATTTTAAAAATAATCAAGGACATTATAATAAACAAAACTGGAGATCAAGATCTCAGGGTCCGCAAAACAGACAAGGTTCTTGGAATAAAAATTTTAAAGAACATCATAACTTTAATTATACAAATTATCGGACTCATCCAAATTTTAACTCAAGCAGAAACGACAATTATGGCAATTTTAATGCAAATAATCAAAATCGATCGCGTCGTAGAGATAGATCGTCGAGTAATACGGGTAGACATTCTAATGTCGCTTTAAGTGATACACAGGCTAACATTGAACAGGGTAAAGTAGCTGAAACTCACAATGCTATGTCTTGTTCTCTTGATTGTACCCAGGTGAAAGACTGTCCAGAATGCTCGACTCTTTTCCAGCCTAAGGCGATCACGACGCTGCGTTGCGGACATACCTTGCCTAGTCTACCTGTAGTCTGTACGGCCACTGCTGCGTCAGTACACCAGGGACAGGGCTCTCTTAAGTTTAACAAGGGATTTGTCAACAACATTTCATGCTCTCTCCTATTTGACTCAGGTTGTAGTACTGTGGGCGTCCGGACTTCGCTGATCAACCCAAGTTGTGCCACGGGCAGGGTTGTCAAGTGTGTGACTTTTGGTGGCACCGTTTGAAACATTTCCCACTGCTATTATTGACCTTAATACACCATTTTTTTCAGGAAAGATCCAGGCATGTCTCCTTCCGAATCCAATTTGTGATGTAATACTTGGTCGCATACATGGTATTAAAGAGTGTACACCACAGCAAATTGCTGAATGGGAAGAGCGACATATTCAAACTGCAAATGCAGTAGTGACTAGAGCGCAAGCTACTAATATGTCGCATGATACACCTATTGAACCTACAGTTCATACCACTTGTGATGATGATGCTCCTATTTCACGGGAGTTGTTTGCAACATTGCAAAAGAATGATGATTCATTAAAAAAAAATTTTCAGTATGTGAACAAAAAGAATACCAGCAACAAACTTGCAAAATCTAGACATGACTTTATACTTAAAAATGGGATTTTGGTTAGAGTAATACGGGAAAAGGATTCATCCTTATGTTATCAGATCTTAGTCCCATCCTCTATGAGATCTCGTATATTACGACATGCGCATGACTCGCAATGTGCGGGCCATATGGGTTTTTCGCGTACCAAATCCAGAGTGCTTTCGGCATTCTACTGGCCAGGCGTCCATAGGGACATCACTCTCTATTGTCGGTCCTGTTTGATATGTCAGGAAGTTAAGGTACGGGGTCCATTTCATGCGGCTCCTATTCAAGCTGCGGACATCCAGATTAGACCATTTGATAAAATGGCTATAGACATTATTGGTCCGATGCTTCCATCTGCTAGAGGGCATACGCATATTCTTACGTGCATTGATATGTGCACTCGTTGGCCTGAGGCCATCCCTCTCAAGAACACTTCATCTGCCAGTGTAGCAGAGGCATTGATGTTAATCTTCTCACGCATTGGTTTTCCACGGAAAATCTTGTCGGATCATGGGGTTCAGTTCATTTCTGAATCCATGTCTCAAGTTATGAAGACATTAGGTATAGACAGATCTCTTAGTTCTATTTATCATCCGATGTCAAATGGGTTAATTGAGCGTCTCAATAGGACACTCAAGCAGTTGTTGGGTAAGATGACCCAAGACCATCCCCAAGACTGGGATCGGGTCATACCCGCTGCTCTGTTCGCGTATCGCGAAGTACAAAATCAAGCCACGGGGTTTTCTCCATTCCAGCTAGTTTTTGGCATGCAACCACGCGGTCCGATGTCGTTAATCCACGACTTATTGGTTGACGAGAATATTGAAGAGGAAACTCAATCCTCTTATGAGTATGTGATCTCTCTGAGAAAGAGAATCATAGATGCTTGTAGACTAGCTACTGCATCATCCGAACAAGCCAAAGAAAAAGCTCGTCTATTTGCAAACAAGTATAGACGTCTTCGCCAGCTTATTCCTGGTGACGAAGCTTTTGTATTACTCCCTGCGCATAACAATCGTCTTTTAATTACCTGGAGAGGTCCTTTCAGGATCATCTCAAGAATATCCGATGTCGACTACATCGTTGATGTTAATGGTAAACATAAAACCTTCCACATTAACATGTTGAAGGAGTATTACTCACGTCCTGATTATCTACAGTCAGTGTTCCAGGCAACTGACGATCCTACACCTCCTATTCAACACTATTCTAGTTTGTCAGTCATCCAAGAAGAAGAATCTTCTTTCGATGATGTACAACTACCAATACCAGTTGTACCACTCCATTCCACTGAGAAATGGAATGATGTTACAATCTCATCTACTCTTTCGGCTGATCAACGTCAGCAAGTCTCTAATATTCTACACTCGTATGAGGATGTCCTCACTGACATCCCAGGTCATACGTCAGTCATCCAACATGACATTATTCTGACTGACGATACGCCTATTCGAGTTCGCCCATATCCTATCCCTTTACACTTTCGTGATAAGGTTGATAAGGAATTGGATGAGATGCTTCAATTAAATATAATTGAACCATCTTCATCACCATATTCTTCTTCTATGGTAATCATTAGGAAGAAGGACAACAATATACGTCTTTGCGTAGATTACAGGAAATTAAACAAAGTTACAAAATTCGATGCGGAACCGTTACCTCTTTTAGACGACTTATTGGAGAAATTATCTCATGCCACATTCTTTTCGAAATTTGACCTTTCAAAGGGCTATTGGCAAATGCCACTCACTCCTAAAGCAAAGCCATTCACCGCTTTCTCGACGCCACGGGGTCTTTTTCAATGGAATTTTATGCCATTCGGATTAATGAATGCGCCAGCTACCTTTGTACGCATGATGCGCCGCATATTGTCTCATCGTCCCGATGTCATTACTTATATAGATGACATCTGTCTTTTCAGTGACTCTTGGGATGAACATATTCATGGATTAAAAGCTTTACTTTCTACCTTACGGGATTATAACTTAACAGCGAAACCTTCAAAGGCTTTTGTCGGTTTTCATGACATCTCATTTCTGGGTCACCGCATAGGTCATGGTTTCATGTATACAGAAGACAGTAACGTCTCTAAAATTTTAAACATCTCGGCACCTAAGACAAAAAAACAAGTTAGATCTCTTTTAGGACTAATACAGTTCTATTCAAAATTCATCCCTCATTTGTCTACTATAACTGCACCTTTTTCGTCTCTACTGAAGAAAGGCACATCTAATGTAATAAAGTGGTCGCAGGATCACCAAACGGCGTTAGACTATATAAAACGATTTTTTTTCAAATGAACCTTTTTTGAGGTTGCCTAACAAAAATCTCACTTTCATTCTTCGCAGTGATGCATCTTCTTACGCTATTGCTGCAGTTTTGATGCAGGAATATAACGGCACCTTATTTCCGGTGATGTACGTGTCCAGAAAACTTACGGAGAGCGAACTCAAATACTCCGTTCTGGATAAAGAGCTCCTCGCATTAGTATGGGCAATCACAAAACTGGAACGTTACCTCCTCGGCTCACACTTTGTGGTGGAATCTGACCAAAAAGCTCTTACCGCACTGAACACGAAGAACGTTAAATCATCGAAGTCAGCGCGTTACGCTATAGCGCTTCAACCATTCAATTTTGAAATACGAGGTATTCCTGGAGTGAAGAATGTGTTCGCAGACTGTTTGTCGAGATGCCCAAGCGAACTTGTCGAAACTAAACCACTTCCAGATGTTGAAACATCCTCACCGATAACATGAATAACTTTGTACATTATCATTGATTGTACATCTATAAAGACTGCTTATATAACTGAAGTATTCGTATAAGTATAACTTTCAGGATATACTTACTTATAGATTATAACATTACTTCTTGTGTTGTAACATTTTATTAGTACGGGAACATTGATACTATAGTAACGTTTTATTAGAACGGGAACAGTGGTATTAGAGTAACATTTTATTAGTACGGGAACATTGGTACTACAGTAACTTTTTATTAGTATGGAAACATTGTTAAGAGCGACAAATATACATTTGTTATTCCTATGGAACATATTACACTACATATCGTGTTCGAGAATATATTTTATCGTGTATGGAACATTGAGAACATCGTCTCGTCGATTACTAACTAGTTGTAACTGAACATTGACATATTGATAGTGATATTGGAATTACTTAGAATATATTAGTAACTGGTTATTTGTTAGTAATTAAGAAATATATAAATTAGAATAATTCAATTTAATCTATTTAATTGATTATGGATCACACACATACTAACTTTCTTAGTTGTCACGTAATACCTGCATTCACGGGTCTTAGTTATGATATCTCACTGTTAGATCACTAGTCAACCGTACTAGTGTTAGAAAACATTAAGGGTGTTGATTCTTAAAGTGTTTAATTTTGCATTGCTTCATTTTTGCACATTGTATTTTCAATTTTTCTGTTTTATTGATTCTCTTGTCATTGATTATCATCAGTGTTGCTGTTCATTTTCATTTTTGGAATCATATGTTTCAAATTTTTTTTTTTTTTTTGTTTTTTTTTTTTTTTTTTTTTTGTGAAAACTTAGTTGAATTTTATTATCATCTTTTTTTTATGGTTTTTTCATTTTTCATTTTCAACTTGTTTTTACTTCGAATATTACCACATCGTTCCAAAGTAGGTCGATTGTGGATGTGTGCTTTAATGCATTCTATCATTTAGTTATATTGATTTCGTTTAATATTCTTTTCTTAATATGGTATATCTTTATGCATTTCATATATCTTGTGGTAGTTTTGACTCACCTCTCTCGGGTACTAAGTTCAAAAAAATTAATAGAATTAATTTTTTTAAGGGGAGGTAATAAGGGAGCTGTTACGTACATTTATTACCTAAAGGGGGTAGTCTTTGGTCCTGCCAAATGTACGCACCAGTCTTAAAATAGTTATATTATTTGTGCGTTCGATTGATTCACGCACTGACGTGCACAATGCAGTGTGAGTTGCTTTGGACGCACGGGTAACCTAGTTAGGGAATTCTGACGTCATGTTTTGAACGGGGCAGTTCGGACCATGTTTATGTCCGATATATATTTCTTGGATTTATCTGGCAAGTTTGAAGAAGCCATTATTTTGTAATGATATTTACTGGTATTCACGATGAAGCCAATAGTGGAAGTATCAAGTAAGTGTCGCCCCATGTCACATCGAATGTTTATTGAGTTAAATTAAAGTATCAGGCCGCTCCTAGTTTTGGTCTAGCGGGAATTCATCGTAGTATGTCATTCCTAGAATGGACAGACGGAGTCGTTAGCCCTTTTGAATTACCGTAGAGGGAGGATACCTACGAGTAAACGAAGTTAATTGATTAGTATGCTTCACATGTTTTTATATGCCGTATTTTCGTCAATGCCAAAGTCATGGCATGGATATAGAGAGGTTAGTCAACACAGAACTCTAACCTGGTCGTATTGTCGTGGATGACTTTGTTTGGATTTTATATATATATGCTACCTAAGTATCGTATGGAAAAAGTCTGGAATTGTTACAAGTATGATAAGAAGTATTGCTCCTTGAGAATGAATCCGTTGGCCATAAGATACGTCCTTGAAAGAAGGTCAACGGACTTGACTGCAATACATATGATATGGTAGAGGAAGTGATCTTAGTCACTTGAATAAGAGGATTTAATTGTTAGAGAATCTTCATGAACTTGAAAAGTAATTATCAACATTTTGACGTATGACCCTTTTTGCACCTGTAACTATGATCGTCTTGTTCCACTCCGTATGTGTCACGTTAAATAAAATATATGTACAGTCATCACAGACTTGTGTGCTGCCAGTAAGTGACCAGTTAAACACTACTTGTTGGAGTTCGTTTTGAAGAACATTTTCTGACATTTTTGTTCCTTTGCAACCATTCGCGTAACAAAGCTCTTTACCATTAGAATGAACACCCAACACTACGCCTTCACTGTGGTGTGAACTTTCGTCTTCATGTCCTGAGGACAGCACCAATTCACCTGTGATGAGTTTCTTCCTGTCTACCCCCTTCCACTTTGTTTCACACATTCCCAGAACCTCGATTTTGTATTCCCTCATTTCTGCTGCTACTTGCGAAACTTTCCCTTGTTCGTTTAATGTCCGAACATTCCAGGTGCCAAATCTGGAAGTTCTCCTAGAAGAAAGAAGGTTAGTCAGCAACACAGACTCCTTTCGGCTTTCTCTGTGTTGCATCATACGCCTCCCAGCGAGAGGACCTTCCCCTGTCTTGGATGGCTGTGTTTTATTTTCTTTATTTGACTTGTCCATATTTGTTGAAGTTTTTTGTGGTTTAAATTTTTTTTACAGGATGGGGTAACCGGCCCCATGCCCAACCCTCCTTAGTCGCCTTCTACGACATGCTTGGCAGGGGACAGTGTTACTATTCTTTGCTCCCCTTTCGGGCCGTGGTAACACACGGGTGTCAAGTGTTGTACTGTTGAGAAAACCAAGTGGAGAACACCGACTCTGTATTGATTACCGGAGATTAAATGCGATCACGGAAACCCAAGCTGATCCATTACCGGATACCAATCAGCTGTTCTCGAAGCTAAGTACTGCGAAATATTTCTCTAAGGTCGATTTAAGTAAGGGATATTACCAGATTCCTGTCAAATCCGAGATCCGACACATGCTGGCTTTTAGCACTTCGGATGGTCACTACGAATTTAATGTACTACCATTCGGGTTGAAAAACGCACCCAGCGTATTTTCAAGGATGATGAGGAAATTGCTGGAACCCTTGAACACCTCTAACATCACCAACTTTATGGATGACATTTTCATAGCCACGGAAACATTTGAGGATCATCTACATTCTCTATCAATGTTACTGGGTAGACTCAGAGAGGCAGGTTTGACTGCTCGTCCAACAAAGTGTGTAATCGGATGTCAGGAATTAGAATTTTTGGGACATACAATTTGTCATGGAAACATGTCTCCTGATCCCAAAAATATAGAAAAGTTAAGGAATGCACCTAGACCACGGACAAAAAAAGATGTGAGGTCGTTCGTATCCTTAGGAGGATTCTATCAAAAGTACATCAAAGACTTCAACACCTTATGTGCACCTTTGACGGATCTGACAAAGAAAGGAAAACCTGACACAATAAAGTGGACGGCAGAGTGTGAGCATGCATATTCAGAATTGAAGCATAGACTCACTAGTAGGCCTATTCTGAAGTTACCAGATATGACGCAAGAGTTTATAGTACGGACTGATGCAAGCAATGTAGGAATTGGGGCAGCGCTTTTGCAAAAATCTCAGACCCAGAATGAGGAACTGTTTCCTGTTGCTTATGCCAGCCGCAAGTTGAACGCGGCAGAAAATAATTACTCTACTATAGAGAGGGAATGTTTAGCATTGGTGTGGGCCATCAATAAGTTTCAACCCTATTTGTATGGCAAGCCATTTGTGGTCCAGTGCGATCATCAACCCCTGTCATTTTTGGCCTCATCACGTCATGCAAATACTCGCTTACTACGATGGTCATTATTGATTCAGCCATACTCCTTCACTATTGAATATATTCCTGGAAAACAGAATGTGGGCGCAGATTTTCTCAGTCGCCATCCCACAGAGTTGGAGCAAGATAGAAGGAAGCAAAACTGACTTTGGAATAGTCGATTTGCACTTGTCTTGTATCCAATAGTTAAGCTAGATATCATCCAGCTTAAAATATGGGGAAGCTATGTCGCAAAATTGGTTTCAAGTCATTGCAAACGCGCAAGTCATTGCAGACGTGTTCACGTAGATTTATAAACCCGTCAACGATCGATTGACCGCTTTCAAAATGGCGGCGTATCAGCGAAATGTGTATCAGACAGAGGAAATCGCCAACGATAAATAAAAGCAGAAGGGAATCAGTATGAAAAGGATTTTACATTTTAGTACAGGGAAGGATTGTGTATAACTACATATAAGAAGGAACGGTAGGAAGTTCTCATTTACGGAGATATATGCGTATTTCGGCTGCCCACAGTTACGCTAACAGCTGGTAAACCCACTTCTGTTCTAAATATTAAAATCAACAAATAACAGTTTGGGAAATTACAGGGATAGGAAGATAGAGAGTTATCGGCTGGATAAAACTAGATAAGATGGAACAATATGGATATTATATATGCTGAGAATGAGAAAGGCAAAATTTCAGTCGACGCGCAGATCGGCTGAAATCACTGTTCGGGAAAGATTTTTCAGGTCTAGGTTGAAGCTGTGACGTCAGTACCCTCCGATACGTCCGCGCTATGCGTATATAAAGCGTATCGGTAAACTGAGACACGGACAATGAAAGAGGTTTGAGACAGACTGGAGGCAGAGTTTCGCCACTACCCATGAATTGTGAGCGGATCGCCAGAAACATTTTAAGTCCAGTATCTGAAGTCTGAGGGTAAGCGAAATTATGATAACTACCGTGTATAATATTTGTTATTTCAGGTTCATATAGAATTCACAAAATATGCCTGTATAATAGTCATTGATATAATGTATTGTATTTTTAATATGATCTAAACATGTGCATTGTGGATGATTGTTGTTTGTACAAAAATTAATCACAAATAGCCCCACAGCCTAATGAAGATATATTTATCCTATTGCTTTATCGCTTACGAAGATAAAGGCAGTCCCATGGCAGAGATTGTAATAGGGAAATGAAGTGTTAGAAACTTCATCATGGAAGATCCCAGTTTACGAGGTTAAGGTGACTAGTCCCCTTCCTCGCTGCCTTTGCCTTCCCTAGTTCGAGCGCACAACTTTGTACCCATTTACAGCTGGTAAAATGGAGTGTTCCCCAGCCAGGTTTCAATTCCAAAACTATGTAATTGTACTACCGAAGAAAGCAACTTGATCGCTTTGTCACTCTCTTTATTTATGTATTAATTTTGTGTAGATGCTAACAATAGCATCAGATTTGAATTCGTACTTAATATGATTTGGAAGGATCAAGTTATAGAATATGAAGGGATGTATAGGTGCGGAATAAACCAGATGATGTTTATTACTGATATGTTAATATTAATTCTGTATCATTGAAATGATGTTACTTGCTATGACTGTATAACTTTGACACCTGATGACTGACTAGTCTGACTTATGTGCTAGTCAGTTACACTTAATTGAAATGTTAATATTAATGCTATATCACTGAAATGATGTCCTTACTTACTATGATTGTATAACGGTGACATCTGATGACTGACTGGTCTGACATCTGTGCTAGTCAGCTACAAGTCTAGCCAGATACTAGCCAAGGCTGATATGTTGCAGGTTCCATGAAATAACTCAAACCAGACTGTCCAGTATCAGAAGCCTGTGTCGTTCATCAGAGGCAATCCCACAAAAGTGCAGGACCCCAAAGAGTGAACTTCAACTGGTCATTGGCATCCCTACTGTTGGGCCTACCAAGTCTGATATCAGCAAAGGACAGTTCATTGTCAGCAGTATCAAGTTGAACAGATAAGTGTCACTTAGGACACTGACTACCACAATATATGAAACACAGTAAATAGTCAAGTGATGACATTTATCAGAGGACTAAGAACAGTGATATATTTAAAATGAATGCAGTCTAAATAGACGATAATAGGAATTGTGTGACTTAATTTTATATATATATATATATATTTCAATGCTCTTTTCCAACTAGTAGAAATAGAATATTAGTGTAATTATTAAACTATTTTAACTGTACCTGAGGATTTATTCACTTCTTCCATTTGTGGTTTCAGTGAATGTACATTTTACTTATCCCCTAGAATATAAGTAATCATAAGATAGTCACAGGGAGGAGACACCTTAAATCCTGGTACTACTTCTTACCAACTGGGCCAGGGTTTTCACAGTCTGACTATTTTGATGATAACAATACACCAGTGCTTATTTCTAAGACTGGGGTATTACTTGTAAGGTCAGAACTCTTTACTGGCATACTCTTACATAAATAAATAATTTTAAATAACCTCCCGCTACAGTTGACTAAAATTATAAAATGCACCACACTGACAACAAACAGAAATTAGGCTACAGCAAATGGTCAATTCTTTTCCTTCAGCAATTAATTTTAGAGAAGTTTTTTTGTTTTTTTTATTGTATCAATTATTACTTTACTCTTAAAATATGTCACCTTATTTATTTATTTATGCAACACGTATGAGCCGATCTATCTGAACTAATAGCTAACAATACTCTTTCAGTAAATCTAAAATTTATGCCAGTATTCTAGGGAAATAAATAGACCGGTACTATAATAAAAACGAGGTCCGCACTTGTGATTTATCACAAATGCGTGTCCGAGTTCAATATCCCGGCTCGAGTCGCCCATTGTCACGGGATTGCCTCCCCTTGCTTTGCAGTAAATACACTTTAGCTCCCCATGGAGCATAGGCCTTCAACAAACACATGCCAAGTCATCCTGTCCTGTGCCATCCGCTGAAGTTGTGAGAGATCACACAAAAGAGCATGTTCAGACGTTTTGTCACAAGCTCCAGTTTTTCCAGCCAGCCTTGCATTTAAAAGATCGTCACACCTGGTCCCAAGCTAGGAACTAGAAACGCGTGGCATACTGTGCATTGCCCGCTATCCAAGGGGGCTTTCCAAATATGCAAAGCAAAAATACGGGCTCACGTTCTGTGCTCTCTCAAGGAATTGTCACGCCCTACACACAGCCACTTCTTAGCACCCCCTGCCTATCAAGTCCACAGTGAGATCGTCCTGCATGCAGTCAAACAGGTTTAAGCCAGACTTGCTTCGGTGGCTCTTCCAATCTTAGTGTGCAATGCTGGTTTCTCGATATGTTTCGCCACAGGTGGGATCTCGGAAGTGTGTGGATCATTTCAAGAGTCTATGACGGTGTAATTAGCCTCACAGACAGAGGTTTACTTCCTTATGTGTATACTATATCATTGTGCTTAGCTGGTGGGCATATAAGGACGACTGAAGATAACGCCCCGCGCAACAGTTTGAGATGACATCCAATTGACTAATCATTTCTCTCATCAATATGCATTACGAGAACCTCACCAGATCCTACTAACTTTTACGTCACACCACATTAACTTGTGTTTTATATTGTTTAACTATACTGAGTAATTATCTAGGTATGTCTATTCTCAACACTTGTTCTACAGTCAGGGGTGATTTACATGCCTGTAAATAATGTTTTATATTATTTTCCTGTAGACAATCTGAACAGTAAGATTCTTATATTTTAAAATAGCCCATTACGAGCTGCAGTCTAAGAAGTTTCTCGTTGCTGATAGTTTTTAATTCTCTAGAGAACCGGACACATTCTTGTTGGAGCCTTGAGCAACTTATACGCATGTCTGTCTTTCAGGCTTCCATCCCATGCTATTGTAAATTCGTCAGTTACTGTTAATTAAGCTGTTGATCTCTGTCATACTCATCCCCAAATACATTTGGTTTCTATTAAATTTACTTTCCTTGGCTTCTTTATTCGCCTTTTCATGTCCTCCTGTGCTCCGCATTAATCTAATTTGTTACCTTCATAACTTAATAGAAAAAAAGGGAACAGATTCATATAGCCCTTAAATGTATACTATGCTCCCGTAGGAGCACATCTTTGTGGTCGTTACGATCCCCGTTTTTATTATCATCTTCTTTTTGGTTCTTTAAGGAGCTTGAACTCACCAGGTTAGATAACCCGCTTACGATAAAGGTCAACTTTAAGGAGCTTGAACTCATCACGGTAGATAACCCGCTTACGATAAAGGTCAACTTTAAGGAGCTTGAACTCACCACGGTGGATAACCCGCTTACGATAAAGGTCAACTTTAAGGAGCTTGAACTCACCACGGTAGATAACCCGCTTACGATAAAGGTCAACTTTAAGGAGCTTGAACTCACCACGGTAGATAACCCGCTTACGATAAAGGTCAACTTTAAGGAGCTTGAACTCACCACGGTAGATAACCCGCTTACGATAAAGGTCAACTTTAAGGAGCTTGAACTCACCACGGTAGATAACCCGCTTACTATAAAGGGCAACTTTAAGGAGCTTGAACTCACCACGGTAGATAACCCGCTTACGATAAAGGTCAAATTTAAGGAGCTTGAACTCACCACGGTAGATAACCCACTTACGATAACGGTCAACTTTAAGGAGCTTGAACTCACCACGGTAGATAACCCGCTTACGATAAAGGTTAACTTTAAGGAGCTTGAACTCACCACGGTAGATAACCCGCTTACAATAAAGGTCAACTTTAAGGAGCTTGAACTCACCACGGTAGATAACCCGCTTACGATAAAGGTCAACTTTAAGGAGCTTGAACTCACCACGGTAGATAACCCGCTTACGATAAAGGTCAACTTTAAGAAGCTTGAACTCACCACGGTAGATAACCCGCTTACGATAAAGGTCAACTTTAAGGAGCTTGAACTCACCACGGTAGATAACCCGCTTACGATAAAGGTCAACTTTGAGGAGCTTGAACTCACCACAGTAGATAACCCGCTTACGATAAAGGTCAACTTTAAGGAGCTTGAACTCACCACGGTAGATAACCCGCTTACGATAAAGGTCAACTTTAAGGCAGTCCCATAGGAGATAATGCCGTAGAGGAGTGAAGTGTTAAAGACTTGACTATGCTTAGTCCAGTTCCTTGAGGTGAGGTGAGGTGACGTGAGGTGACTTGAGGTGAGGTGAGGTGAGATGAGGTGACGTGAGGCTAGGTGAGGTGAGGTGAGGTGAGGTTAGGTGAGGTGAGGTGAGATGAGGTGACGTGAGGTTATATGAGGTGAGGTGAGGTGAGGTGACCAGGGCCCTTCCTCTCTGCCTTTTCCTTCTATACTTCAAGAGTAGATTCATGTGCATATGGACAGCTGGATATACAGGGGCGTGAGGTACAGGGGCGTGACGTTAGCGCATTTCGAACCAGGTGCCTGTGCCGCGAGAGGCCAGCGCTCTAACCACTCGGCCAAACGGACGCTCTCCATTATATCACGCCTTAAAAAAAAAAAACTAAAGATTTAATTAAAGAATCAGAAACAAAATTAAAAACTGTTACACATTCGCTTACAATACTCCTTTTAAAACACCAATGATTTAATTAAAGAATTTTTAAAAAATTTGAATCTTCTCACACTACAATCGGGAACTATAGCACGTTTCACTAGCTTTGCCCAACTTCAAAATGCTATATCTCAGCGAATATATAACGCATATAAGTGAAATTTTGTGTGTGAATTTGAAATGGTATAGACCCTATGAATTAAATTTTTCATTAAAATGCGGCCATTGGTTTCAATTTTCGTTTTTTTTTGCGATATAATATAAAATCCTACTTGCCCACACACATCACACGCACACATATTGAAATGTCTACAGTAAATTATACGACCTCATTTGCACATTTTTGGTTTATCAAGCAATTGGCATGATTTTTGAGTGAAATTGCGTGAAATCGCACTTCTTGAACATAAAACAGTTTATATCCGGTGCAACGCACACATTGTCAATCAGAGGTGTGTCTACAAAAATTATTGTGTGGTTAAGAAGGAAAAATGAGTCTGCGAGTACATTTTATGACATTACAGCAAATCACAAATAGGATTTTTAAGTATTTCTGCAATGAAACTACTCGAGGAAAACTATATCATTCTATTTCAAACCCACAAAAGAGGACTATTCAAGCCTTGGGGATAAGCAAACGATCATTGCACCGCTGGATAGCGACATCTGAAATGTCTAATTCCAGTGTTTTACGTACGAAAATTAGGCCAAGAGTGGTGGATAATTTTGACAGAGAATTGATCCGCAGAGAAATTTGCAATATGTTTCACAATAATGAGGCAGTGACTTTAAGGAAATTGAAAATTTGGTTAAGAAAGAATAATGACATTGATATTTCCAAATCTACGCTATGGAGGACTATTAGGAGTTTGGGATTCACTTTTAGAAAATATGTTTGTGGTAGAAACCTTATTTGTGAGAAGCCTCATATAGTTGCAATGAGAAGCAAATATTTACGCGAGGTCAGAGAAATGAGAAGAGATTGTTATGATTTTGTGTATTTAGATGAAACTTGGATCAATGCGCACCACAGTAATGAACGAGAATGGCAATCATCTGATGGAACAACTAAGAGACTAGTACCAAGCAGCAAAGGACAGCGCCTAATAATTGCACATCCAGGAAGCAGCCATAATGGTCTTCTAAATAATACTGAACTCATATTTGTTTCAAAATCCACAGATAATAGGGATTACCATGCAGAGATGAATGGCAAGATATTTCAAGATTGTGAATCATGTACTTCCTTCTTTGGATAGACCGTGGTGTTTGATAATGGACAATGCTTCATATCACAACGTTGTGGCACCAGAAGATAAAGTTTCTAATTCACCAAGTATTAAAGATGTAATAAAGATTTGGCTGACCATATAGCTATTTCAAAACGGAATAACATTTCTGTTCCGAATGAACAATTACGAGTACATAGCACATTTCTTGTTAAAATGTTAGAGGTATGAACAAACCTAACTTGGGGGGGGGGGGGGGGGTGGGGGGGGGGGGGGGGGGGGGGGGGTCCTCCCCTTTTTAACAAGAACAGCTATGCAATGGACTCCTGAAGGAAAGCGAAGGAGAGGCCGACCAAAAACACTTTGCCGGAGAGCTGTGGAAGCCGGGATGCAATGGGTGAACCAGGGCTGGGGCGCTGTACGGGATGGCTGCAGACAGAACAGCGTAGAAGCAGTTTGTTGCGGCCTTATAAGACGCCACCAGCCGTGATAGCCACTAACTGCTTTGACAGTAGGCGGCTAAGGATCAAAGAAGAAGGAGATAAACATTTAAAAAAAAATAAAATGTTCCTCGTTTTGGCGAGGCGCGTCCCGTTCAACCTAGTCGTTTATATTAGGGCGCATGTCCAAATATAAAAGACTTCCGGTGTTGAAACAAAAGGTAAATCTTATATACAGAGAGGTTGATAGCATTACAAGGCAGTCCTTGTTATGGAACCCCCCAGGGCAAGAGAGGCAGAGGTAGACCAAGAAGCACATGGAGAAAAGAGCTGGAAACAGAGATGAAAATGATAAGGAGACCGTGGAAAGAACTTGAGATGATGGCACGTGACAGGAGGACATGGCATGTGTTTGTTAAAGGCCTATGCTCCTTTGGGAGTGGAGGGTTATGAATGAATATACAGAGAGATGAACAAATGAGAATCCCGATATTAGATTATTTGCAGCCATCAAATTTACCAATAAATATAGAAGAGGAATAGACAGACCTAGGGAACTGCATAATTTAATCAAACAATATTTGACAAGAACAAAAGTAAATATATAGTAATTGGGGAGGTGAACGTCTGATGATGTTCTTCCAATACATATGACTTATGACAAGCGAAAGTGAATTAAATATCTTACTTTAAACATCAGGACTTTATACCCCTCCCCTGAATATTTTTTTTGTTTGGTTTTGTTTTGTTTTATCTCGTTTTTGTTTGATTGGTCTTTTTTTAAACGGTTTATACAAGCAAAATTGGTAATTTTAAATTGCCATATTTACTATGATTTGACAGATGTGATGCCATTTTCTCGTAACGGCAGTTATTCATCTTATTTGGAATTGAAAACACTATATATCCTAATTATAAACCTTCAGAGGTTGAATGGGATATTTTTCATCATTAAAATAAATAAAAAAATGTTGCGAAAGTATTCAAGACAGTTATATACGGCATATCTCGCTAAAATGTGAAAAGCATAAACAACAGATAACTTCAGAACTAGAGCATTTGCAAGTATAAAAGTCGCCTGTAATTGTAGATGAGGTGTTAAGAACAGACTGACCTAGGGAACTGCATAATATAGTCAAACAGTTTGTTAACAAGAAAAACTAATTAATTAATAGTCATCAGTGGGGATATGGGGGTAGTGATGACCTTGTGGTTTTTTTTTTTACATAAAACATAAGAAATAAAAATAAGTTGAGTGTTAAACCAAGTACGAAGGGCGTTCAGAAAGTAATGCTCCACATCGTTTTTCTCAGCTAATAATGAAGATAGAAGCATGAAATTTTGCACACTTCAAATATGGCATGTGCCAATTGTGTGCACTAAATTGCACCGCAACCGGCCAAATAATACGACTGCGCTAAACCGTTGAAATACAGCGTGTTAGCAACTTGCGTTATAAGCAGCGAATTGTGATAGAATTTCTCGTTGCAGAGAAGGGAACTGTTGTGAACATTCACAAGCGTCTATGTGATGTGTATGGAAGTTTTGCAGTCGACAGGAGTACAGTCAGTCGCTGGGTTCAGAGAATCAAAGAATCAGGAAGTGGAGATACGGAGCTGCTTGATCGGCCGCGCTGTGGACGTCCTGCCACAGCCACCAACGCAGAAATGTTGAAATGCGCTGAGGGCATTATTCTTACTGATAGGCGAATCACTACTCAACAATTGGCCTTACAGCTGTCAGTCAGCATTGGTAGTGCAAATGCAATTATAAAAACTATCGGATTTTCTATGGTTTGCGCAAAAGGTCTAAGGTCTGACAAATGATCACCGATTGCAAAGGAAAGCAATTTCTTCTAAATTGTTGGAGCGTTTCAATGCTGATGGAGAGAACTTTTTGGCTAAAATCGTTACAGGTGACAAAACCTGGGTACCTCTGATTTTCATCTATTTGGTCCTCTTAAGGATGCACTCCGTGGGACAAGGTTTGAAGATAATAAAGGAGTGATTCATGCAGCGAAGAAATGGCTACATGATCAAGACAAAATCTGGTACGGGCTAGGAATACATGCACTTGTTTCGCGCTGGCATAAAGCCGTACAAGTTGATGGGGATTATGTTGAATAATACCGATGTTTACATGACATATCCATGTATATTGTGTAGAAATTTCATGCTTTTTGAATAAACAGCTCCTGAGAAAAACGATGTGGTGCATTACTTTCTGAACGCCCCTCGTATCATTAGCTGTTCCATCGTTCTCTTCCCCCCCCCCCCCCTGTTTGTTTGTTTGTTTTCGTTTATTGGTTCTTGTTTTGTTTTGGTTTGTTTGGTTTCTCTTCTTTGTTCTTGTTGTGTCACACCATGACAGGTATGACGAGACTGCAATTTAGGTATTAAGAGAAGACACACACACAAACACATACATATACTATTTAGGTAAATTGAAAATCTACTCAAATTACAATAAATGGACAGGAGGTATGACGCCACTTTCGAATATTGCCAGATGGACACATTTTATGAACATAGAGCTAGGTTATATCTTAACCCATCAGAACTCGAAGCTGGTATTATTCATCATTAATTATTTTTTAAAATTATGGAAATTCACATTTAATTTGCTCTTAATCACAACACAATGGGTAAAAATACATTATTTCTCTCTTCTCACATGCAGGGTCCTCTCTCTCTCTCTCTCTCTCTCTCTCTCTCTCTCTCTCTCTCTCTCTCTCTCTCTCTCTCTCTCTCTCTCTCTCTCTCTCTCTCTCTCTCTCTCTCTCTCTCTCTCTCTCTCTCTATCTCCTTACCTCCCTCTCCCTCCCTCCTTCTCCCTCTATCTCTCTCCATCCCTCTTTCCCTCCTTCCCTCTCTCTCCCTCTCTCTCCCTCCCTCTCTCTGTCTCTCTCCCTCTCTCTCATGCACTCACAAAGCAAACAGCACAGAAAGTTTACCAATTAGCCAAAATTAAACATTTCCTGGATGAGGAGGCAAGGAAAATGTTCTACATATCTCATATACAAACGCATCTAGACTATTGTTCCACAATCTGGGATGGTTCCGTATCCAACACAAAAAGGCTCCACTCACTTCAAAAACGCTGATAAACACCTATCACATTGTAAAGATTTATATAATTATCTTGAAATATTACCCCTCAGGAAGCGCTTCCTAGTTAGGTAAAGGTAAAGGATCCCGTTACACGCCGATTGAGGCATATTGGGAATATGGTGTTAGGCCCATATTTTCTCGACCGTCGGCACACTAGGGGTGATGTGGTCAGCATCAAGCCGGCCGCCTTAACCTTCCCAGAGTTGCTCTGGTACCCATTTGGGGCTGGGTCGACCCAGGAGCCGTTTGCGGCCTAAAAAACCCACCTCATCTGGGGATCGAACCATAGACCACTGAGCTAGGAAGCCAGTGGCTTCCTAGTTAACAAAGAGAAATTTATTCACAAAATCCTGTCACAGAATGCTCCAAAGTATCTTTGACCGCTTTCAAAATATAATGAAATACGTAGTCAGCGCTTAAACAAATCACATGTACCCAAGCCCAGGCTAGACCTATTTAAGACTAGTTTGGCTAACTCAGCTGCTCATCTTTGGAACAATCTTCCCAATGACCTGAAAAACACGCACAGTCCCTACTCATAATCGTATACTGTTATACTTTATGAGTGCTGATTATATGCCACCCTAACTGATTATGTTTTATTGTTATCTAATATACTGTATGGAGGCTCTGATGATCTAGTTTTTCATTACATTATAATTATTCTTAATTTTGTGATCAGGTACTGTTAATGTATCCTGTTATTAGTGTTATACTACCTTGCAATGTTGCATTGCCTTTAAATTAATACTTTAAGTACGCTAGAGAATGTTTGAGTAACAGTAATAAAAGATGAGCAAGAGGAAGGAAGAATGCAAAAGGGGACTGGGTGCCCGATTGACAACCCTTGGAAAATTAATTTCTTTCGTATATGTCTATCTAACTATCTACCTAGTCTATCTAACTATCTACTGTTGCGTGCATATTTTGACGCACATATTACAAAAATCGATATGGCTATTTAATATGGGAAAAAATATAGACAGTCATTCATTTGTGTATGAAAATGCTGTCTATGGTAAAAGCGAGAGAATCCATGTTTGATTCACACTTTTGATTATAGGAGTAATCGTTCTTGATATTGATCCGGCGCATGGATTTTGCTCTCATGCCTGTACCTATTTCTTAGGGCCAGAAAATAGATTAATTTGCTTATTATGTTTATGGCCTGAATTCATATGTATTACATATTATTAGTACAAGTAGAATCAGTCCTATATTGTATATTTTGGATGGGTACGCGGGACTAGATTATTGTTATTCCGCTCTAGCGGAAGTATGAGTTGTCTTGACAAGTCGTGATGAGTTCCGATGTACCGTGACAATGGCGGGTACGCCTTTTCTAGGGCTGGCAGATTCTTAAGGAAAAATGATTTATGAAGTGGTTTTTCTTCTATAGGAGATTGTTCCTCTACTAGAGTTTGTGTTAGAGACTCTCCTAAGGTACGGTACCATGTATGTTTCGGACTCCATGTAATGCCAGTCCCTGTTATTGATGATCTCAGGTCGGTTAGACCTAGCTGGAATTTTATGCTTCGCAACGCTAGGGTCAAGTTTGTGTCGACGGAGATGACGGGCTCCATACTGTAATTATGGCTACGTGAGGTAACTGGATTACTGTAGCTCTGTATGGAGGAACTTTATGAAATTATGCATATGTATTGCAAATTAACTTTGGCTTATGAATATATCCTCCTGTGAGCGAGTGAGCGACAACTCAGGAAGGCGGCCATGTTAAATTCCTGTCATCATACTTTAGTATCACTGTCCAAAGAACGGGGCATGTATCTTATTACTCGGACAGTGACAAGGAGATCTCAATCTTGATAGAAACCCCCTTTTCGTGGTTTCATAATATACTACAAACTATGGACGTCAAGCAACTTTAGTTATTTACCGATCCGCCTTCACTGACGCGTTTAGTCAGATAGGGGATGCGGCCATAATGTATCATGACATTGAACTTTTGATGTACTACCCATTATTTATGAATGTGTCATGACTTCAGATCTGCTATGTATGCCTACAAATTGATGTGTCAACATACCCATGATGTACTCGTATGTCCCAGTGTGTACGTCTAAATAAATTGTGTAAACAAAGATCCCAACAGTCTGCATTGGTGCCTTGTAGACACATGTGTATGAGTGATTATATTGGTCAGCACACGAACAGTACACCATTCGCGTTAATCACACTCTACACTTCTACTCCATACATACACCATCCTGCGTCGGTTGAAGTGACCAAGTTTAGGGCCTGCTTCCCCTGGAGCCTTAGAGGGAAACTACTGTTGACAGCCACCTTTGCCTTCCCTAACTCAGGACTAGGGTGAGTTACCCATTTATAGCTGGGTAGACTGGAGCATGCCTGATCTCAACAACACACCACACTTCTTTACAGACTGACACTTTACAGCGTGGGAAAGAAAGAAACTTTACATCTACCTAGTCTATCTAACTATCTACTGAGTCTATCTAACTATCTACCTAGTCTATCTAACTATCTATCTAGTCTATCTAACTATCTACCTAGTTTATCTAACTATCTACCTAGTCTATCTAACTATCTACCTAGTCTATATAACTATCTACCTAGTCTATCTAACTATCTACCTAGTCTGATTCTGCTCTTGATTTCGGGAAGGCGAAGACAGCAGGGAACCAGTTACCTCATGATGATGGACCTAGTATTGTGAAGGCTTTAAATTTTAACTCCTTGCAGCAGTATCTGCTATGGAGCTCAAAGCTGCTCACCTTTCGCATGCACTCGAAAACACACCGAATCCCTAGTCATTCATTAGCAGACTGTTCGAATATTTCACGAGTTCTTCTAACACACCATCTGATTATGTCTCAAATCTCTAATTTACTATATGAGGAATTTGGTTTTTATCAGTCTTGTTTGTTTGTTTTGTTTTTGTTTGTTTTTTCATTTAATTTGTTTTTTCTTTTTTTAATTTATCTTAAAAACATACTTTTATTATGATGATTATTGCAAATGTTATATTACTTTTATAACGATAAATGCCTAAATAATGCTTAAAGTAAATGTGGGGACGAAAGGATACAGTATACATGATGAGAGAGAGAGAGAGAGAGAGAGAGAGAGAGAGAGAGAGAGAGAGAGAGAGAGAGAAGAAGGGTAGAATGTCAGACGGGCCTGCGTGCCCAATTCTTAATCAACTTTGAAAATAAAGTTCGTTCGTTCGTTCGTTCTCTCAATAAAATATATTTTATGTCATTTTAAATTTTTTATGTTATTATTTATTTCACTTGCTCGGTCCTCCTTGTTTTTTTTTTCCTCACTAAGTTTCTGTATTCTTTTTCTGTACTCAGACTGTACTCTTAATCCCCGGATGTAGCAGGCATGTTGCATACAACCAAGTGGTTAGAGCGCAGTGTATATTATTTGTATTTAATGTCGTGTTTATTACTTCGTTCTAGCTATCTTTCCTTTTTGGTTTTCTTCATTGGATCCTAGCAAAGTTCTTGAGGCCATAACGTTCGTTATTTTCATGTCATATTACTTATTCCCCCCCTCTCCCCCGTCCCCAATCCCCTCAACCTCACAATGTCTCTCTCAAACATAGTTGAGAAGAATAGACAGAGAAACAAAAAAGCTAAATATTTGTTTTCATAACAGAAACACTGACATATACTTCAGTTTAACCAGTCGAGCAATCCTTTAAGCACCCGGTAAAGAATTGGCCTTCAATAAACATTTATATATATATACATATACATTGTGTGTAATTTTTAGTGGCTGAAAGTTTCTACAGGATAGGGTATCTGGTCCAATGTCAAACCCTCCTTAGTAGTCTCTTGCGTCTGGCACGGATGGTTAGAGTGTTACTAATTCCTGCCAACTGTCAGTAACACAAAGATAATTCGTCAGTTACGGTTAAGATAATTGATGGACATCAATTTCATATCAAATTGACTGTATTTTATAACATGCCGTTCTCTTCAGAGTTGATGGTCTGTTGACCATAGAGTTGATGGTCTGTTGACCACAGAGTTGATGGTCTGTTGACCACAGAGTTGATGGTCTGTTGACCACAGAGTTGATGGTCTGTTGACCACAGAGTTGATGGTCTGTTGACCACAGAGTTGATGGTCTGTTGACCACAGAGTTGATGGTCTGTTGACCACAGAGTTGATGGTCTGCTGCACTGACTAACATTATCATCCCCCTTCAGCTCCACAAGGAGCATAGGCCTTCAACAAACTGAAGCCAAGTCTTCCTGTCACGTGCCAACCAGTCAAGGTCTTTCCACGTCTTCTTCATGTCTGTCTCTAGTTGTCTTCTTTATGTGTTCTTTGGTCTTCCTCTACCTGGGGCTTGCTGTGGGGATTCCAGAGCCCTGACTGCCTGGTAATGCTATCAACAGGTTTTCTCAATGTGTGTCTTATCTGTCTCAAGTGTCTTCTTCTCATCTGTTGTGCAACTGCCGCTTGCCTGTTTCTTGTCATCAGTTAGACATAAGTGATGTTGTCACACCACTTCAATCCTTCTTTTCTACGAAAGCATCCATTTATGCAAGTCTGTACCATTAAATTTGTTGTTTTTTTTATTTAACGTGTTTCAACTGAACTGACTGGACATTTGAACTGAAAATTCTGATTTTTGTATTGGATTTGATTTCTTGTTATCTCCATATTTACTAGTAGTATAAATTAATTATTGAATGACTGAATTGCAGGAAAACAGAACATGAATGCGCTTAAATAAACATGACTACAGGATGTAGAATCATACATATATACCTTACCTGCAATACAAACACTGTTCGGTGGACATAAGAATACAAAAGGTGAGAGGAGCTTTCATTGCACTAGGAAATACATGGAGATCACAAGAAATCAGGTCCAACAGAAAAATCAGAATTTTCAATTCAAATGTCAAGTCAGTCCTATTGTATGGCTCTGAAACATGGACAACAACAGAAACAACAATCAAAAAGCTACATACATTCATAAATGGGTGCTTGCAGAAATGATGAGAAGAACTGATGAGAAGAACTGATGAGATGAACTGATGAGAAGAACTGATGAGAAGAACTGATGAGAAGAACCAGATAAGTGCAAGTAGAACAATAAAGTAGAAGTAAACACTGCATATGGATAGGGCACACTTTGAGGCACACTTGATAGGGCACACTTTGAGGCACACTTGATAGGGCACACTTTGAGGCACACTTGATAGGGCACACTTTGAGGCACACTTGATAGGGCACACTTTGAGGCACACTTGATAGGGCACACTTTGAGGCACACTTGATAGGCACACTTTGAGGCACACTGGATATGGCACACTTTGAGGCACACTTGATAGGGCACACTTTGAGGCACACTTGATAGGGCACACTTTGAGGCACACTTGATAGGGCACACTTTGAGGCACACTTGATAGGGCACACTTTGAGGCACACTTGATAGGCACACTTTGAGGCACACTGGATATGGCACACTTTGAGGCACACTTGATAGGGCACACTTTGAGGTACACTTGATAGGGCACACATTGAGGCACACTTGATAGGGTACACTTTGCGGCACACTTGATAGGGCACACTTTGAGGCACACTTGATAGGGCACACTTTGAGGCACACTTGATAGGGCACACATTGAGGCACACTTGATAGGGCACACTGTGAGGCACACTTGATAGGGCACACATTGAGGCACACTTGATAGGGCACACTTTGCGGCACACTTGATAGGGCACACTTTGAGGCACACTTGATAGGGCACACATTGAGGCACACTTGATAGGGCACACTTTGAGGAAACCTGTTGATAACATCACAAGCCAATCCTTGCTCTGGAATGCGCAGGTTAAGAGTGGTAGAGAGAGTCCAAGGAAAGAAGGAGAAGACAACTAGAGACAGGCATGGACGGAATGAAGAAGACCTAGAGCTGATGGCTAGAGCTTATATAGAAGCTTGTTCAAGTCTATGCTGCTCGGGGAGCTGAAAGGTAACGATGTATAAGTCTGTATTTTGTTTGATTTTTATATAACGGAGTTCTACAAGTTTGTTGTTGACACGGAGCATTTATAAATCTATACATCCACTTAGTCAACTGTATGCCTTCCGTACCAGGTTCGTTGTCTAAATGATAAGGCCACAGTATCAGCCAAACAACAACTCACAGGTAGTAATGACACCATAACACCTGAGTCAATCTCCATACTTTAATCCTCCATAAATGTTTCACAATAATACGTGGATATAGTGGTGCACATAATATAAATAGTACACAGGGCAAAACGACATTTCTCGTATAATTCTTAGCATGCTGCTTACATTACAAAATAGCCCATGGTTACACAATCAAGATTCCGAATTCAATACACTGAATCCAACCGGGAGTAGCGACAACCACATCACCTCACCAGCAGATTACCTCCCTCACTCACCACATCCCTTCCTCTAACTAGTCCCAACTCACCCATCATGTCCTGATATTCACTCATCCTACAAATAGATCAGCTTGTTCAGACACGAACAGATCACAACAGCTCATGTGGGCTTCACACAAATACAGTCACTCTTTAAAAGACCCCCCCCCCCCCACCCAATCACATGTCAGTGTCTTACTCCGAAACCAACGCATCTCCCTGTGAAGCACATGCTCCAACAACTACTCTCAAAAACTGTTCGTGAAAATTTTAATATATTTTATACATATAAAAATAAATCACCCGTGTATTACCGGGGCCCGAAAGGGGAGAAAAGAATAGTAACACTGTTTCCTTCCATGCATATCGTAGAAAGCGACTAAGGAAGGTTGGGAATGAGGCTGGTTACCCCATCCTGTAAAAAAAATTTAAACCACAACAAACTTCAACAAACATGAACAAGACAATTAAAGAAAATAAAACACAGCCATCCAAGACAGGGGAAAGTCCACTCGCAGGGAGGCGTATGATGCAACACAGAGAAAGCCGAAAGGAGTCTGTGTTACTGACTAACCTTCTTTCTTTTAGAAGAACTTTCAGATTTGGCACCTGGAATGTTCGGACATTAAACGAACAAGGGAAAGTGGAACAAGTAGCAGCAGAAATGGGGGAATATAAAATCGAGGTTCTGGGAATGTGTGAAACAAAGTGGAAGGGGGTAGACAAGAAGAAACTCATCACAGGTGAATTGGTGCTGTCCTCAGGACATAAAGACGAAAGTTCACACCACAGTGAAGGGGTAGCTCTTATGTTATCTAAAGAAGCACAGAAAGCACTCATTGAATGGGAAGCTGTTGGACCCAGAATAATAACAGCTACTTTTAAAACAGCTAAAAAGAAAATAAATGTAAATGTCATCCAATGTTATGCACCAACTAATGACCAAGAAGAGTCTGTGAAAGAAGCATTTTATACTAGACTACAGGAAATTATAGAAAAAGTAAAAAGAAGAGACATCACAATTTTGATGGGTGACATGAATGCAAAGATAGGTACAGTCAACACCGGCTTTGAAGAAGTTATGGGAAAACATGGGCTAGGAATAATGAATGAAAATGAGGAACTATTCTCAAACTTCTGTGCTTCAAATCAAATGGCTATAGGAGGAAGCATGTTTCCACATAAGAGAATACACAAGGCAACATCGATATCACCAGACCATAGAACAGAAAATCAGATTGACCATATATGCATGAACAAGAAGTTTAGATCATCATTGCAGGATGTAAAGGTATATAGAGGAGCAGATGTGGCATCAGATCACCACCTTCTGATAGCCAAAGTAAAAATGAAACTCATGAGATATGCACCAATGAAAAATTATAGACAACAATTTAATGTAGGACATCTAAGAAATCAAGAAACAAGGGACAAATTTCCAGTCACAATATCCAACAAATTCCAAATGCTCCAACAGCTGGAAGATGTAGAGAATACAGAAGACTATTGGCAGCAAATCAAAACTGTATGGAATGAGACATGTGAAGAAATACTGGGGAAAAGGGAACGACAACAAAAAGCATGGATAACAACAGAAACCGTCAATAAGATAAAAGACAGGAAAAACAAGAAAGCAGATTTAAACACATGCAAAACCAGAAGTTCCAAAGCCAAGGCTCAAGAAGTGTACACAGAAGCAAACAAAGAAGTGAAAAGTAGTATCAAAAGAGACAAGAGGAAGTATATTGAGGAGTTGGCAAGAGAGGCAGAAGATGCTGCAGCCAAAGGAAATATGAGAGAACTGTATAACAGCACAAAGAAGCTAACAGAGAAATACAAGCAAACAAGTTGCCTCATAAATGACAAGAATGGAAAACTGCTCAGCAATATACAAGAGCAAATGAAGAGGTGGACAGAATATTCCGAGAACCTCTTCAATAGACCAGCTCCACAAAACCTCCCGGACATCTAGCCTGCAGAAGAAGAGCTACAAATTAACAGTGAAAGACCAACGAAGAAAGAAATAAAGAAAGCCATAAAGCTTCTAAGAGATGGAAAAGCGTCTGGACCTGATGGCATTCCAGGAGAGGCCATCAAAGCAGATATCGACACTGCTACAGAGATGTTATATAAATTACTTGGTAAAGTCTGGGAAAAAGAAGAGATACCAGCAGAATGGAAGGAAGGATATCTGGTTAAGTTGCCTAAGAAGGGAAATTTACAAGAGTGCACACATTATAGAGGAATAATGTTACTATCAGTGCCAGGAAAAGTATTAAACAGGATTATGCTTGAGAGATTAAAAGAGTCCATAGACAAGAAACTGAGAGATCAGCAAGCAGGTTTTCGACAAAACAGATCATGCACAGACCAGATAGCCACTTTGAGAATAATAGTTGAACAAAGTCTGGAATGGAATTCACCACTATACATCGGATATTTGTGGACTACGAAAAGGCATTTGACAGTGTAGACAGAGAATCACTTTGGAAATTGATGAGGCATTATATAGTTCCCCTGGAGATCATTAATTTAATAGAGAAACATATGAAGACATGACATGCAGAGATCTTCACGAAAGACAGCTTACAGAACCTTTTGTGATAAGAACAGGAGTGCGACAGGGATGCCTCTTGTCTCCATTTCTTTTCTTACTAGCAATAGACTGGGTAGTGAGATCATCGACAACACACAACAAAAATGGAATCCAGTGGACTCTGACTAAGCAGTTGGATGATCTGGATTTGGCCGATGACTTGGCTCTTTTTTCCCATAACCGTAATCAGATGCAGGACAAATTGAAAACAGTCGATGAGAGGTCACAGCAATTGGGTCTGAAAATACACAGGGAAAAGACAAAAATAATGAGAATAAATGCAGGTAATGATAACAGGGTTGAACTTGAAGAAACACCAATACAAGATGTAGAATCGTACATATATCTTGGCAGCAATATAGACAAAGTTGGAGGGACAGACAGTGATACCAACTAAGAATACAAAAAGCAAGAGGAGCTTTCATTGCATTGGGAAATATATGGAGATCAAAAGAAATCGGATCCAACACGAAAATAAGAATCTTCAACTCAAATGTGAAGTAAATCCTATTGTATGGCTCTGAGACATGGAGAACAACAAAGACAACAATCAAAAAGCTACAGTTTCATAAATGGGTGCTTGCGTAGAATAGAGGGATTAAAATGGTATGACAAGGTTACCAACGTGCAACTGATGACAAGAACTAGATAAGTGCCAATGGAACAAGAGATGAGAAGAAGACGATGGCGATGGATAGGACACACACTGAGGAAACCTCTTGATAGCATTACAAGGCAGTCCTTGTTCTGGAACCCCTAGGGAAAGAGATGCAGAGGTAGACCAAGAAGCACATCTAGAAGAGAGCTGGAAATAGAGGTGAAAATGATGAGGAGAGCATGGAAAGAACTTGAGATGATGGCACGTGACAGGAGAACTTTGCATGTGTTTGTTGAAGGCCTATGCTCCTTTGGGAGATGAGGGTTATGAATGAATGAATAAATGTTTCACAATAATACGTGGATATAGTGGTGCAAATCGACATTTCTAAGCTGCATTTCTAATTTATAATTCTTAGCATGCTGCTTACATTACAAAATAGGCCATGGTTACACAATCAAGATTCCGAATTCAATACACTGAATCCAACCGGGAGTACCGACAACCCCATCATCTCACCAGCAGATTACCTCTCTCTCACCACATCCATTCCTCTAACTAGTCCCAACTCACCCATCATGTCCTGATATTCACTCATCCTACAAATATATTAGCTTGTTCAGACACGAACAGATCACAACAGCTCACGTGGGCTTCACACAAATACAGTCACGCTTTAAAAGACCCACCCACCCTCAATCACATGTCAGTGTCTTACTCCGAAACCAACGCATCTCCCTGTGAAGCACATGCTCCAACAACTACTCTCAAAAACTGTTCGTGACAATTTTAATTTATTTTATACTTACAAAAATAACGCATTACTCATAGTGGTAGTTTGTATTCAGTAAAAGAAATAAATAATATTACTGGTAAACAGAACATGCAGCAGTCCACCCCCCCCCAGCCCCCCCCCCCCCCCCCCCCCCCCCCCCGCCCCCCACCAAAAAAAAAAAAAAAAAAAAAACACGTGGATTACTGTAAGAGAAATGGGAATCAGAGTTGCAGTCATTTTTTTAAGCATTACAATTGAACAAAAAAATAAAAAAAACCAAGACAGCTTTTTAATATTTGTTCAAGGGGAGAATTTTGGTTTGGAAAGTTTTAGTTTTAAAACCGTCTGTATTGCACAAGTGCTAAAATCTCCTACCTTAGTTCACACAAGGAGGATGTCAGCACAGTGCACAAACTCCTTAGCACCAGGAAGGATCACAATGTGTACAGGAATCACACATGTTATCAATATTTTTGTGGTAGGTAGGTTTCCTAATTTTTAAAATGTGCCAGAGCAGTGGCCGTATGGCTTACTCTTTTACGATTTTTATCTATCGAAGAATTTTTAACGCTCGCAGCTTGCACACGGAACCTCTTTTCTGAAAACCAAGTCCCTCATTTATATTACCTGTACAAGGAGAGAACCCGGTACATTTAGAATTAGAGGCGGGTGCCATACCTTAAGGGGAGACACTTCAGTGAAATGCTGTTTTCATAAATAAATGAATGATTTCATGAATAAATTCATAAATAAATTCATTGTTTCATAAATTCATAGCTCGCTCCCATAAGTTGTCCTAAGGATGTTTACTGTGACTTGAGGTCTATTGCTGGTGTCCCCTTTCATATCAGCAAATAAGGATTTACTGTTAAATTGTTTCCTTAATCTTTCTTGTTCTGTTAAAATGGTCAAGTTTTTATTATTTTTAATGTACTGCTCCTTCCCAAGGGCGGCCCCTGTACGGCCATATCACTTGCAATGCCCAATTAGCCGGTCCTGGCTGAGCAATAATAGTTATACATAACAAAGTAATTTACTGTACAATGAAAATTGTTGCCATGAAAGCGATGGAAACACAGGATTTTAATGTTCCACTGTCCCGACAAGCTCATGTCTACCCAGCTATAAGTTAGTACCTGCTCTTGAGTTAGGAAAGGAAAATGGTTACCCCCCCCCCCCCCCCCACCCCCCCCCCCCATCTCCTGAAGTTGAGACCTAATTTAACTGAAGTCTCTAACACGTCACGCTGCTGCGGAAATACTCGTATCTGCTATAGGACCACCTTGACTTTCACTATTTTTTTTCAAACTAAAACAGTTTTCTATTTTAAGTTCTGAATAATAAATTAAAAAATGGGAAAACATCATTGTATCTTTAAACCTTTATCAGATAAGTTGTTTATATTTATTTATCTTTGCTGTTAAACTTTAAATTGAGAATCTAAAAGTTGTTAAAACTTGTTTACAAATTTTGCACAAAACTGAACACTTTTATTTGTAATTAGTCAACATTTTGAGAATACTAGAAATTCTTCTTTAGTCCTCGGCTGCTGGCTGTCAAAGCAGTCCGTGACCATCATGTTGTTTTTTTTTTAATACTGGAATTGAGATCGGAAAATGATGTTATTGTACAGCGGGAGTTTCTGTGTGAAATTTAATATTGATGGGTGAACAAATCAGCAAGCTTTGAGGCACGTTGCACATTCAAACAGCATTGTTAAAAATCCTTGCTCTTCTTCACATGAACGTTTCGACATTCAAAAAAAAAACAATGTCCAAAGTAAAAACTACAGCAGTTTTGAATGTTCTGACTATTGGTTTGTTGGCAAATTTAGTTTAGTGCAAGTAACAAGACGAAAAATCGGGCGAAACCAGACAATACGTCAACGCCTCAAAACCCAGCCCCTGCAGACCAAAATGGAAGTCCTAATTACGATGGTTTGGGCATGTCCTGCAGAATCGCAGAAGATCGGCTACCACGACATATATTGGAAACCAAGAGCCAGGTATTCAGACCTCCAGGACGACCCAGAGTTCGCTGTGAGGAGAACATTCGACAATCTCTGAAGGACCGAGGACTACATTAGAATCATGCCAGGAGGATGACAGCTGATAGGATAGTATCGTAATTGGGGCAGATCCACTCGGGTCTGGGTTTTGAGTCCATTACGTATCGTCTGTTTCCAGACAATGCCTCTTCTTATTACTTCAACCACCTTCCCCAGATGTCTCATTTCTAAGGTTCGGAGCTTGCTTTTGTGTGTTGTGGTCATTGCCCATGATTCGCGTCCACTAGTCAATACTGGAACATAATTAGAGCGGTATACAGTCATCCTGGTCATTTTGCCAATTTCTCTCCTGCTAAGGAATCTTCAATTTACGGCCTCAAAGAGTACCCCAGCTGCTACCCTTCGTGTAGCCAGCACTTCCTTGATTGTATTTTAACTGATAGCAGTTTTTTATCATTATGCAAATAACGATTTTGCAATTAAAATGATTCTTTTAAAATGAAATCTGTTAACAAGGAAATGTATCATCGGTTAGCGTACTATAAGTGCGGAATGGTCTTCTTCTTCAAGTACCATGCCTAGTGGCGTTGGAGATCATATGTCTCTCCACAATTTCCTGTCTCCAGTACAATTTATCAGTTCTACTAATGACTTCTGTCCATGCCACATTGTCAAACTGTACAGTATATGCTCTCTTTGTCTTCCCCTATCTCTTTTTCCTCCAATCTTACCTGTTGTTATGATATATTCCAGCTGTTCTCTTTTCATAGCATGTCCACAAAAGTGGATTACTTCATTCTAACTTGTGAAATAAGTTTTTTTTTGTGCATTGGCCTCTTTCAAGACATCCTCATTACTCTTTTTGGCTGTCCATGGTATTTTTTAACATTTTTCTGTAAAACCTGACACTACAATGTTTCAAACCCGGCACCTTAGCCATGACAGGCCAGCGCTGTAACCACTATGCCAATCGAACGCTCTAATTTAAACAGTACATTCAAAATATAATTTGAAACCACAAAGTCTATTAACGATTGAGTATAAGCTAGAGACATCAAGATCAAACATACATTTTAGTACACTTACCTTATGCAGCTTTAACAACATGAAACTATTATTCTGTATTAATTAAGTTCACTGCTGTTGGGGAAGAAAAAGCAAGGAGTAAGGGAACTCTCGATGCTGGACCTATAATAGTGAAGTATATAACACTACAATCTCCTACGGCAGTATCCGATATGAGGTTACATTTAATTACCTTAATAATTAAAAAAGAATAAAGTATACTAACATATTATTACAGTTTTCTGAATTACAAGCATTAAGGTTTGCTCAGCACTGATAAATGGTTAAGCAATAAAGTCAGAAAAGTAAGTGATTGGTTGAAATCCCACTCAAATTATTTCTGGGTTTATTGCTTCTTAAACTGTGGTTTATGGTGCTTTTATTTCTTCAGCTGCTTGGTGGGCCTCTGTATTTTGATGTCTTTTTGATTAAGCCACTTTCTATCATTGAGTAGGCCATGTCGACAACAGACTTGTTGATATCAATAGGGTTGATCCCAAGTACGTTTTTCATCTGAGGAATTAGAGAACGCATTAAACACAAGACTGCATATCAGAGGACAAGCATTGATAGTAATATATACTTTAATAAATAAAATGGTACATAATCCGTTTGATAAACTAACGTAAACAGGAAACACAGGACGTTTCGAGTTTCACCCTTTGTCAGCCTTAGTTACAAGCTGGCAACAAAATAAATATAGACACGTCAACAGACAATGTAACGCTTTGAAACAATTAAAAGTAATGCCAACTGTCATCAATTAAAAGCCATCATATAGACTTCATTTGTTTGATCCCTATGGGGAACCGAGTTAGCATTGGTGTAGTGTACTGATTTCAACACACAAGAGCAACAACAACAACAACAAAAATAAGTGTGACAATTAGGCCAACAGCGATCATCTTTCAGAGAGTTAAATAAAGCACCTGATGATGATCCCCAGAGGCTCTGATCAGACAAAGATAGAGTAGGACTGTGGCATCCTTAGACATGTCGTACAAGGCCACTCATACCAAGATGTGCATGAGGCTGGCAACCTCATCATAAACCAAATGATTACAGAACTACCGCTGCAACAGCGTGTAAATGATCGGTGCATGTTTCCTGCAAGGGGACCTGCTACAGTGTTGACTTCACATTTTTTAAGGAGAGTAAAGTAAAACGATGATGATCAACTAACAAAGCCATCGTGTTATATAAAGAAGACTGGTATAGCTATCTAGTACATTCTCCCTCTCGTGTGACACCTTCCTATCACTTTATAAAGGCAGACAAAGTAACCATACCCATTTGTCACTGCTGAATCAAAGCACCATTAGAATATGATAATGAGAATGTACAGGGTGATCAAGAAGTCTTTTCGCAGTGGGTTCAGTGATTTAATAATATGAATGTAACATGTTATGGTGCAGTAAATAGTATTATTGTAAATGACTTTAATAAGATTTACTTTACTACTCATACAAGTAGTACGTTCTTATATTTTCGCATAATGTATTAGTGTCTGTTTAAATAATTTAAATTGCTATGTAAAATAAAGAAATGTAGAGTTGTAAATTACGATCTTTTAATAATAATGTTATCATTTGGATTGTTTCCCTTGATTCATAGTATTTAGCACTGAACCCACTGCGGAGAGATTTCTCAATCACCCTATACTATATATATACACGGTCAAATGGAAGTGACCCTAGTATTAAGAGACAGGATAGAGACCAGGGCTACTTAGAGGCCACGTGGGATATTGACGTAGGGTCCTGTATATAAAGACTTACAGAGCGATAATTCTGTCGCTCGAAATACAGCTTTGCTTGCAGTAAGTGATCAGACATGTACTGATACTCAGCTTGTTGAGACACGTGGCTGTAACCACGCCACCATCTGGGGTATCAGATGAGACTGAAGGAGACAGCAACAACGAGAGTGGTCTATCAATCCAGACTGCATCAAGTATGTTCATGATGATCTACTGGTATGTAGTAACAATATTAACTTGATATAATAAACCAGTGAAATAGGCAAACATTGAGTGCCATAAAAGATAAGTGACGAATAACTGTTGGAAGTATAGAGATCGTGTAGAGATATTTAAAATAAAGATATTTTTCCCAGAACAACTAGTATGCTACTGATAAACGAATATTCCCCGGTGGTAGTCCGGTTCTTCAACTGAACATTCAGGAAGCTAGACTTAAACAGATACAACGAAGATTGTAAACAGATGCAGACAGTGTACTCGAAATCTCCCTTGTTTTCTACTTCGTCGGCAAATTGTAACGCTTTCACGTTGATAGTAAAAGCCTACTGTATTATTACCCGCTTTCTTCAATGAAACGTGTACTGTATTTCTTGGAAAAACCTTGAGATACGCAAGCTGATCAATGACCTAAATTTAATATTTCATTCATTCCATTTTATACACGGCGTAACTAAAAGACAGATGGACTAAAGGATAGAGAGAAGGGAGAGGCAGAAAGCAGGGACACCTGCAACACTAAACACGCGTCGCGCGATACACAATTGCTGCCATCACGCGTGTAAGGCCACATGCACTAACTTTATTTCAAATCGACAGTGATAAAATTCACTACCCATACCAGAGTTAGGTTTTAAAATCCTGAAAAAACGCTTATTGGGAATTATGACATTATACCGGTTTACGTTTGAAAACATGACAGTACCCAGACACCACATGGGGATTGAAGTGAACAGGAGGTGGTAGAAAATGCACATTTTGAACGCAGCCACCTAGCTCCCTTAGATTGAGATATTTGGATTCCTTAGGGTTTGCTGACAAAGAATATGTAAAACGTTACGCAAATAGTCTAGGAATTACCAAGTTATGGCCAAAATAAAATCGTGGGGGTGCCTGACAGCATGAAATCATTTCTGCTCATAAAATTTTTTTATAACGTGTTTGAAAAAACATTACGTTACGGAAATAGCCTACCATGTTAACTCCTGTGTGATTGGAGCGCAACAAATGAAAGACTAAACACGATTGGTCGGACTATAAATACTATCTTGTGTTGTCAGGGGAAACGTGAGAAAGGGGTACTTTTTTGAAAAGATGTGTAGACGTGGTGTGATTGGGTAGAGCTGCGAATATACTCAATTCAGAGCGTCTGTTCATTGCCACATCTTGTAATAAACCTACTAAGAAGCAGTGCGTTGAGCACCAGTGTATATTTTTTTATAAAATAAAGCCTGGGACATCGGCAGATCGGAGTTGTGCTATATTCATTGCCAGTCAACGAAACTGTTTATTATTATTTCCATGAATTGTGGTAAGCTTGAAATATTCAATATTTTTAAATGAAAATTGAATGTAAATTGATAAATTATGTCTGTATATATGTGTGGTTCAGTAGCGAACATGATGTAAAGCCTATAGTGCTCCAGCCTGAACAGAAGGTGTCGGAGGAAAGTAAAACTGCATGGAATGGCCAAACAGTACACTGACACCTAGATTATTAACTAGAAAGAAATAATGCTGGAATTGCAGAGGCGTAGTAACCATTAGGGAGGGAAATACTGGTATAAAGTATTTCAGATGAAGCTGACAGTTGGCCTAACGCTCTGAACTCAATGTTTGTGATGTATTGTGCTCAGTGTAGAAATGGAGTATAAATTAGTTCTGACGTAGAAGGTACAACCTTCTTGTTTCAGGGACCGTGGTCTTAAAGTTATTGAGCAGCACCTGGTCAGAGCTTTGCTGAAGCCAGAGGTGGACAGCATACTCCTTGGTCCATATAGCAACCAGTGGGGTGGCTCCAGAACTCATTACATTAATCGAGCAGAGGAGTCTTTTACTGCAGTCATCACGCAAGATAAGAGAGTGTGGCCATGGAGCTCAACATTATGTACCCCCATCTTAAAATGACACTGTAAACTAAAATTAAGAGGGGAATTTAATTGTTTTAATACCAGGAACTGAGAACATCTCCAATACTAGTTCCAATAGAAACAAACTATTGAAGTCATGATGACAAATACCAACAGAGCTTGAACAAAACAAAACCAGTATTACCTCATATTACCACTACACAACTGACACACATAGGATACCATTAATAATATATGTCACTACATGAATCATATTAATAAATTCTGTACATATAACTTGTAATTAAAATTGATTGTGATTCCTGGTTCCCTTTGTATTTGAATCAGGACACATATACATTCATGACAGCACTGAATACATATTGTTATTTGAAAAGTTATCAGTGACTGCTTTAAGATATCCTCTTACAGTGTTATATGTATGTGAGTGTCACAGTGTTGTCAAGTGTGGTGGAATAAATTAAATTGTTTATCTGTCTGTTGTTGTTATGACTTACACTTCATCATACACATACCCTAGACATATAACGTAGTCATCACACTATTCCAGAATAATTCTGACTGAGATATACATATGTGGTAGTAAGAAAGGTTATCTATAATACACTACTCTTATTAGACATAGATACCTTCACAGCTGATCTCAGTCAGTACAATAAGTCCCCTATAAATATTTATAACATCCCACTTTACCACATAGATGAAGATAGTCAGATTTAAGATAAAGTCATGACCAGCGTGAATGAACAAGAGAATGAGACACGAGTGTATTATACCACATTCAATTTGCTGTAAATATATTCATCAAAAGGGCTTCAATAAAGTTTCTGAAAACGCACTGATATTACAATGTACATTTGTGAACTACGTCAATGTTTTGTCTAGATGAAGACAGGTATGCACAGGTGACTGAACGCCTTTGGAAGGATAAAAGCATTTGGGTACCTTACAATCTACGGGACCGTTGAGACCGTCTACGTCGACCTCCCGGTCACATGCTCCCCCTCTTATTTGACACCTCCCTATAATTTTTAAAAATAGACAAAGGTAGACAAAGTCACCTTACCAATTCTCCCTCTCATATAAGGTAAAGGTAAAGGAACCCGTCACACGCCCATTGAGGCATATTGGGAATATGGTGTTAGGCCCATATTATCTTGACCGTCGGCACACTAGGGGTGATGTGGTCGGCATCACGCCGGCCGCCTTAACCTTCCCAGAGTTGCTCTGGTACTCAGTTGGGGCTGGGTTGACCCAGGAGCCGTTTGTGGCCTAAAAAATTCCCACCTCATCTGGGGATCGGAACCATAGACCACTGCGCTAGGAAGCCAGTGCACTAACCACTATGCTACCGCGGCTCCCTCCCTCTCATATGACACATCCCCATCACTCTATAAAAACGTAGACAAAGTCACCTTACCAAGTCTCCCTCTCATATGACACCTCCCTGTAACTTTAAACATAAGGTTGACAAAGTCACATTACTCATTTCACATTTCAAAGTGAAAGAAGAAAATGTTTCTCCATTGCGACTTGACTTGTTCAAACAAGTCCAGGTGATTTCTTGTTTGTCTCTGTCTTTGGTTACTACATCGCTTTATGCATCACCCTTCTGCTCCCCAGGAGCATAGGCCTTGAAAAAACGCATGTCAAGTCTTCCTGTCACGTGACATCAGCTCATTGTCTTTTCATAAAATCTTCGTCCCCTTCATTTATTCTTATTGTACCCCTTTTTTCATTATTTTATTGTATGACTTAATTTTAAACACATTTAAATTTGATTGTCTTTGGATATTACACATGTATGCTATTATGTTACCTTTATAACGTCGGATGCCTAAATAATGCTTAAAGTACATGTGGGAATGAAAGGATACAGTATGCAAGAGAGAGAGAGAGAGAGAGAGGTAGGACAGAATAAGTTAATCTCCTTCTTCTTCTTCCTCGTTAGTCCTGAAAAGGACGTTGGTTGCGTTGTTTCGCAGTTTACAGCAAAGCTGCGATATTTGTGCCTTTTGGCCCGACACATCCGACTTCTGCATGGCATTTTTGGTGACCGGGTTTGCCTTCCCTCTTCGATCCCTACTCTCTTGGCCAGACTGCAGTGATGCAGCCTGTTTCCAGGACCACCACTTGGAGGTGGAGTAGGGTCTTGGTCAGCTCTGGTTCTCTGATCCTGACACAAGCAGTCACGCTATGAGTCGCTGATTGCATTCATCTCTTTTGCTGCATCTTCGGGTATGTTCCTTCTTAGATGTTTTGAAACTAATTATTATTACCCTGGAGGTGTCAAAAATCATAGGCTTGCCAGAGACCATTCGCGAAGCCTTCATATATTTGTTGAACAGTGTGATGCATGCAAAAATGCCATCTGGCAACTGTTTTGTTGGAACATTGTAACCTGTGAGTAAAAAGAGAAATCCGTAATATCAAGTAGATACAAACTGATAGAAAAAAGCAAATTATGTAAGAGTTATGGGAATAAATTGGACAAAGACATAGTGAGACAGGTGTTACGGATAGACTGCCTTTGGAGTATTTCTAGCACAAAATGTTTGAATATAGCTGCTTTAAAAAAAAACAATGTGTTATCATAGAGCAAGATTTAACTATTAAGCGTACAGGAGCAAGTGGAAGCAGAGCGTCCAGGCCACAAACAAGGTGATGCATTTTACCATCTCAGCAGCAGTGAAAAAGTGCTAATCTTTAGACTTCACACAGATTACAACAGATTTGGTTAACTCTTTCAGTCCCAAGCAAAAAGGTGGGTTTGGCCCAAACAAAAATGGCCATACCAGTATGTTTTCATTGTTTTTGTTTGGAAATAATTTTTTTTAAATGTTCATATTCATAAATAACAAAAGTCCATAATGGATGGCTATACTTTAAGAAGATAGCGTTTTTGAGTTGTCAAAATTAGAAAACAGCCCTAGAAAGAATCAAGAGATACGAAAGCCAGTATACTGGCTCTTGGGCCAAATGGGTCTAGCGGGAAGTACAGTATACTGGCTCTTGGGGCTAAAGTTAAGAGCTAAGGACGAGTGTAACTTTGATACCGATGAAATGGCTACTGAAAATCTACTTCAAACGTGCCCAACGTACGAGGAACAGAGAGAGAGCACATTTCACCATCACCAATACCATTTCTGAAGTTTTAGCTTTACGAAAGAAAAAGGGAAATTTCAAGACAATCTTTGTTCTGTAAGTCCCAAGGTAATGGAGGTGGAGGCTGACCGAAAAAAAAACACACGAAGAAGATATCTAGAGACATAAATTGAAGGGATAAAGGGGTCAAGAAAAGACCGTGAGCAGATGGCGCAGTGCTGAAAAACTTAGCACTGATTAGTTGAAGGTCTAAGCTCCTTGGAGAGCTGAAGGTTAGTGTTGATGATCATCATGAAGATGATGAAAATAAAGTAATAAGAACACGCACACATACAAACATATGAGAGAAATAGCAGGACAAAGTCAGTAGTATGTCAACATCATCATTAGCAGCATCATCATCATGGTTATCATCATCAGCAACGTCATCATCTTTATCATCATTGTCACGCCGTATTTCTAGCTGTGCGGTTAGAACGCTTGGCCGTAAGCCGAGCGAATTGTACTGGGCCATGTACGAGTGTAACTTCCGAGTGAAGGCGTAATCGTACGATTGAGTGAGGTCATATGATCAGCTCGAATTTTGGCGCAAAGTGCAGCTGGTGAGTACTTGGGATATATCAGCCGATTCGTAAGGACAAATATTTGCCGGAAGTGTATTGCCATTGATTTTTGGCCTCGTCAGCAGTACAGCGCTTTTGCTATTAGTGTTAAGTCCTGATATTTGCGTGATTGAGAGTGTTGTGGACTTTTTCTGATTGAATGGGTTAATCTTGTATTACGTTTCTTGCAATTGTTAGATCATCTGTTCTGATTTACACCCGGTATCGATTTTGTATTACAACCATAGATTCGTTAGTAATTCTTTCAGGTGATTGCATCTCAAACGTTTATTCAGTAAAACTTCATATATATTTCGCTGACCGTGTTGTCTTGATTCATTCCATTTTCTAGTTTTAACAGAGTATGTATTTTCCAGAATGTGTAGTCTTGTGACCAATACATGTGAAGGTCAACGGTCATTATTTTAAAAGACAGTCATAACTGGAACGTTGTAACGACTTCATTTAAATAAGTCTATTTGGACGACTAACAATACTTTATTAAATATTCATCCTTTAGAATATGAATCAAACGTAATAATATACTTCACATTCAAGAACACTTGATATCTCACAGCGCAGAGTCTACTGTTTGTCAGACATTGCATATCTGTTTCTTTGCCGTTTTAATTAACGTTCATTATATCTCAACCAAATCTGTCTATCAAGTATTTGGTATAATTGTTATATTCACGCTTACAGTTCCATGAAGGTCTCAGCCTAATATATATATATATATATATATATATATATATATATATATATATATATATATATATATATATATATATATATATATATATATATATATATATATATATATATATATATATATATATATATATTACAACTCTGTCTATATTATATTACATTTGGCATTGCTCGCCAGGCTTTAACAGCCAATTACACCTTATCGTGTTTCACGAATATCGTGTGTTAATACTATCGTCGTCCATAAAATCCTGGACTCATAGGTCCATACACATTTCTATTTCATAAGCTTTTGAAAGTACTCTATTGACCGTTAGACATATACCCAGTGGTTATACCACACACAATCCACAACGCTGTTACCTGCCCGAAGGCCACACAAAGGTTACTAGGTCGTACGCGTCATATAACGATTTACGCGAACATAAATACGATCTAGTGAGGTGTCGCATGGTGCGACCATCTGAACCAAGTTCAAACCAAAATGCTTGCAACCCATGCAACAATCCTCAACAGAGAGCTAGAGTATTTTCTCAGTTTGTCAGTTTTGGAAGCTGTTAGTTGTTTTGCACCTTGATATTAAATCGAGCACGGAAAGTGGTTGAGTGTGGTATTAGTACTGTCATATATTACTTCTATCATACTTTGACATCTGGGGCCTCGGCCGGGATATGAACCCGGGACTTCTCGCATTGGAGGTATTGTCGTTGCGGGACAATACAAAAGCAGCGAGTGACGTTCGCGAGCGAATTGGGTGCGCGTACCGCAGTCAAGTGGAAGCACATGTCATTGCTTGACCTTGACAACCACCTGTTGATAGTCCAGCAATAAGGATCCCGAGATAGTGTTTTATGCGCGGGGTTCATGTCGATTCGGTTAATGCAAACCGAACGGAGATATCTGACCTACTCCTCTAGCCCTAAACTGCTAAATAGATGTGCTTCAGTTAGGTGTAGTGGTTTCTATTAAGCTTATGATCTGGGTTTGAGTATATAAAAATATTTTTTTGTGGGTGAAATGTACTTTCGCGATTTTTAGTTTTGAGTATACAGTGCCAGTCTTTTGAATCTTTAATTACTAGTAATATGTGGTATGTTGTTACTATGTTTAAAGAAATAAAATAATATTTGCTTCAGATAAACTTTGTAAAACATTACATGGTTATTGGACCTCGCCAAGGACATTGATATTGGATGTGGTGGGATCCACATTCTTACACTCTGTGTCCAATAGGTACTGTACAGCTTGAAGATTAATGCCGCGCTGGGTGTGTCTAGACACCATATATGAGCAGTGACTCTATATTTAATTCCGCGTCTTATATGCTTAAATGACGAAGTATAATTCGCCTGTTTTCTTTCCGGATCCAGGGGTATGTGATGAGAGGGAGACACCCTCTATTATGGCGTCAATCGCTGTGGTCTTGGCACATGATGTGCTAATACGACAGTATTATGGGTGTGGGGCGTTGTAAGTCCCGCACTACACAGAGCCATGGTATTAGCTTGGCGGAAGGGTCCAATTATACCAGTATATCATAAAGTACATGCTTTCGGTTTTAGAGTCAGAATTTTCTTTTGTGGGGTAAACTCTCCCTTGCTGTGGCCTCTAAGTGATGGATATCAGTTTTTTTTTTAAATTCTAACAAGTATCGTCGTTATACTTGGACATATTTTATGCTTGCATGCTGTATATTACCATAAAAGCAAGTTGGATATACTTTTAGTGTCATGATTTAGATGTTTTGCATCGTAATAAATCGTATCTGGTCACGAATGCAGTAATGTATACTGAAGAGGTGTATTTGCATATTGGTCCTATGGCAGGGATCGGCAACCTGCGGCTCGCGAGCCTGTGGTTTTTAAAAGAATATCGACGCATATCTTCATCCAATTTCCTATTTAAATTATATAAATTTACTAAATCTAGTTCAGGTCAAATGTATATATCCATACCCTTTAGCTCCCCGAGGAGCATAGGCCTTCAACAAACGCATGCAAAGTCTTCCTGTCCGGTGCCACCCGCTCAAGTTCTTTCCATGTTTTCCAAATCATTTTCACTTCTGTATCCAGTTCTCTTCTCCATGTGTTGTTTGATCTACCTCTGCCTCTCTTTCCCTGTGGATTCCAGAACAAGGACTGCTTTGTAATGCTATCAACAGGTTTCCTCAATGTGTGTCCTTTCCATCGCCAGCGTTTTCTTCTCAACTCTTGTACCACCGGCACTTGTCTGATACTTGTCATCAATTCCACATTTGTGACTTTGTCATACCCTCTCAGTCCTTCTTTTCTACGCAAGCACCCGTTTATAAAAGTCTGTAGCTTTTTGGTTGTTGTTTTTGTTGCTCTCCATGTCTGAGAGACATACAATAGGACTGACTTCACATTTGAGTTGAAGATTCTTATTTTTGTGTTGGACTTGATTTCTCTTGTTCTCCATATGTTTCCTAATGCAATGAAAGCTCCTATTGCTTTTTGTATTCTAATTTTGATATTACTGCCTGTCCCTCGAACTTTATCTATTTTACTGCCAAGATATGTGTACGATTCTACATCCTTTAGTGGTTTTTCTTCAAGTTCAACCTTGTTATCCTTCCTTGCATTTATTCTCATAATCTTTGTCTTTTCCCTGTGTATTTTCAGGCCAACTTGTTGTGACCTCTCATCGAGAATTTTCATTTTCTCATGCATCTCATTATGGTAATGGACAGAAGAGCCAAGTCATCTGCAAAATCCAGACCATCAAGCTGTTTCAGATTCCACTGAAAATGTATATAAGGAAATATCAAATGCTAGCAAAATAAATTAACAATAATCAATAATTATTGATAGTTTGTAAAATTTGTAATTATGATTAAAGTTAATTAATTATTATTATTATTTACCAAAATTTAACTCAAAAATCAGCCTTGCTTCAAAAATTTTTGTACAATTATGTAAAAATCATCAAGTAATGTTACTGCTGCTACACTTGTTGCTGCCCAAGAAACTGCACGTCGCGGAAAACCATTTTCAGATGGAGAATACTTGAAAGAATATTTTATTAAAATATCTGAGCATCTTTTTAAAGATTTTCAAAACAAAAGTGAAATTATGAAAAAAATTAAAGACTTGCCACTGTCTGCAAAGACTGTTAAAAAAGAACAGTGAGGATGGCCATTGATATAACTAGCCAGCAAATTGAAGACATTAAATCAGCATCAGGATATTCTCTGGCATGTGATGAGTCTTGTGATGTGGATGACATTGCACATGTTGCTCTCATTTGCAGATATGTAAACTCTAAAGGACCACAAGAAGAGTTGATTGAACTACTGCCACTCAGGGGACAGACTCGGGGACAAGATATTGCAGCTGCAGTATCTGAACGCTTACAAAAGAAAGACATAGACATCAACAAAATCATATCTGTTGCTACAGATGGAGCTACGAGTATGAGAGGGAGAGAAAAGGGTTTCATTACTTTATTAACAAAAAGTATTAACTATGATGTGATCTGTTTTCACTGCATTATTCACCAAGAAGCCCTCTGTGCAAAAACCTTCCCAGAAGAAATGTTGAAGGTAATGGAATTAGTAGTTACGACTGTAAATCAAATAATGGCAAGTAGTCTGAATCACCGACAGTTTTGTGAGTTTCTCCAAGAAGTCATTGAATACTCTGATATTCTTTCGCACAACAATGTACGGTTGTTATCTAGAGGCAAGGTTCTGATGAGGTTTGCTGCTTGTCTTAATGAAGTAAAGATATGGCTGAAAGAGAAGAAACTTGAATATTCTGAGTTATCAAACCCTGATAGGTTACACAAATCCTACTTCATGCTGGACATGACTTTTCACTTGAACATTTTAAATAAAAAACTCAAAGGAAAGGGGAATACATCTATTTTGCTCTTGGAAGTGCTTTCATTTGAGCACAATCTGTCTTGTTTTGCTAGAGACTTTGAAACTGGCAAATTACACTTCCCAGCATTAAAAGAACAAATGCAAACTATTGAAACTAGCATTGACCTCAAGTTCCTCAAAAAAGTTATTGAAAAAATGACAGTTTCATTTGCTGATCGCTTTCAGACGTTTAGAAAAGGCAACCTTGTCATTTTTTTATAAAACCTCTTGAAACAGGTATCACCAAACTGAATTGTTCAGCCTTTCAACAAATTGACCAAGCTGATTTTGAACTTGAATTGGTAGATTTAGAGGACAAAGCATTGTGGTGTTCAAAATTTACACATCTGGTCCATGAGCTTGACAATCTTGAAAGGCAAAAATCAACCCTTTCAATACAACACAAGTGGTCTGAAATAAGTGAGCTCAAAAAACAAGACTTCTTTCAATTTTTGGATGAACATATTTTTGTAAACAATTATTGTGCAACATGAATTATATCAAAAGCAAATTAAGAAGCCAATTGAATGCCGTGAGTCTCCAGTCTTGATTGAAAATGAAAACAACAGATTATTCACCAAATCTTGATCACCTTTGCACGGAAATCCAACAGCAGAAGTCTCATTAAATTTCCCTTACTTTTCATTTGAATATTTTATTTTATTATTATGTTACATCTTATGTGAATATTTGTTACTGAAAAAATTGTATTAATTATTGTGTAGTAAAATGGCATATATATATATATATATTGAAGCACATTTAAAACGCACCACCTGTATAATTCAGGAACAGAGTGTGAAATGTAAATATAAGTGTTTACAAGTTTACATATTTTGAATCTTTATTCATTTTCCTATGAATCCATGCTGGTCATTAATTTGTACATTTGATTGTTATGAAATTCATTGCATTCTGTGCAGGCAAGGGAGAAAACCAAAAATGCAACCAATTAAATAGTTCATTCACACTATCATCAGTATCTGGTATGTCCACCGTGTGCTTGCAAACAAGCTTGGCGGAGGCTCCGCATGGAACGCACAAGTCTTTGAAGGAAATTCCGGGGAATCAAGTCCCATTCACGAGTAAGAGCAGCTTCGAGCTGTTGCAGATTAGCTGGAGAACCTTGCCTGTAGACTCTGCGTCCAAGCTCGTCCCACAGATGTTCTATAGGGGACATGTCTGGTGATAGGGCAGGCCAATAAATCGTCACAATGTTCTGCTGCTGTAGATATTGCTGCGTAATGCATGCGGTGTGCGCACGTGCGTTATCCTGCTGGAGAAGATGCAAGTCTGGATAATTTGTGAACGCAGGAGCAACCAATGCATCCAGAACCTCATCTCGATATGTCACAGCATTAACATTTCCACGGAAGACGTGAAGAGGCAAGCGATGGTGAAAACTGAATCCTCCCCAAATGTGAATACTGCCACCTACAAATCGGTTGAACTGACGAACACAGCAATCTGCAAAGCGCTCTCCACACCGTCGCCAAATCCGCATGCGTCCATCAGCAAAGGATATGTTGAATCTGCTCTCGTCTGTGAATAGGACAGCATTCCACTGCAGTCTAGTCCATCTGAAATGTTGCTCTGCCCATTGCAGGCGCTGCTGACGATGTCTGTGAGTCAAGTTTGGCCCAACATAAGGTCGTCTTGTAGTAAGGCCTGTATCTCTGAGTCGTCGTATGACTGTCATTCGAGAGACTTGCCCATGTCTACCCACTATTGCTCTTGCTGTTTGACTTGCCGGGATAGAACGATTCCTTAGGTGACTCAGCACAATATGACGATCTTGCGCAGGGGTAGTAACTCGTGGTTGGCCACTCCGAAGTCTATCCCGGGCACTGCCAGTGGTTCCGTAACGTTCATTGAGACGTACAATAGTGCCGTGGTGGCAATTCATCCCTCTGGCAATGGCCCGCGAGCTCATTCCGGTCTCCAACATACTAATGGCTCGTTGGCGATCGTTTTCAGATAGTCGTGGCATTTCAAGCACATGTACTGGGTGTTTTGTCTCAACGGCCTTGTTATACCGAGTATACTGCCACAACGCGTACACATTTTCAGAGTCACAGCTGTTGGGAATCGTGTAGCTGTTGCGTGCATATTTTGACGCACATATTACAAAAATCGATATGGCTATTTGATATGGAAAAAATATAGACATTCATTCATTTGTGTATGGAAATGCTGTCTATGGGAAAAGCGAGAGAATCCATGTTTGATTCACACTTTTGATTATAGGAGTAATCGTTCTTGATATTGATCCGGCGCATGGATTGCTCTTACGGTTGTACTTATTTTTTAGGGCCAGAAAATATATTAATTTGCTTATTGTGTTTATGGCCTTAATTCATATGTATTACATATTATTAGTACAAGCAGAATCAGTCCTATATTGTATATTTTGGATGGGTAGGCGGGACTAGATTCTTATTATTCCGGTCTAGCGGAAGTATGAGTTGTCTTGACAAGTCGTGATGAGTTCCGATGTACCGTGATAATGGCTGGTACGCACTTTTCAAAGGGCTGGTAGATTGTTAAGGAAATATAATTCAGGAAGTGGTTTTCTTCTAAAGGAGATGGTATCTCTACTATAGTTTATGTTAGAGACTCTCCTAAGGTACGGTACAATGTATAATTCGGACTCCATGTACTGCCAGACCCTATTTTGATGATCTCATGTCGATTCGACCTAGATGGAACATTGTGCTTCGTATCGCTAGGGTCGTGTTTTGTATCGACAAAGATGACAGACTTTCCTACAGCGGTTATGGCTACGTGAATTAACCTGATCACCGTAGAGCTGTATGGAAACATTTATGAAATCAGTTATATACCCATTATAAATTAACTCTGGCTTATATTCTCCTTCCTATGAATGAGTGAACGACAACTCAGGGAGGCGGCCATGTTAGATTTCGGTCATCATATGTTTTGATCACTGCCAAGAGAACAGATTATTTATCCTATTATCGGACAGTGACAGGGAGATCTCAATCTTGCTAGAAACCCCCTCTTTCGTGGTTTCATAATATATGCTACAAACTATGGACGTCAAGTAACTTTAGTTATTTACCGATCTGCCTTCACTGACGCGTTTAGTCAGATAGGGGGATGCGGCCATAATGTATCATGACATTGAACTTTTGATGTACTGCCCATTATTTCTGAATGTGTCATGACTTCAGATCTGCTATGTATACCTACAAATTGATATGTCAACATACCATGATGTACTCGTATGTCCCAGTGTGTACGTCTGAATAAATTGAGTAAACAAAGATTCCAGCAGTCTGCATTGGTGCCTTGTAGACACATGTGTATGAGTGGTTATATTGGTCAGCACACGAACAGTACACCATTCGCGGTAATCACACTCTACACTTCTACTTCATACATACACCATCCTGCGTCGGTTGGAGTGACCAAGTTTAGGGCCTGCTTCCCCTGGAGCCTTTGCCTTCCCTAACTCAGGACTAGGGTGAGTTACCCATTTACAGCTGGGTAGACTGGAGCATGCCTGATCTCAACAACACACCACTCTTCCTTACAGAGCATACAGACTGACACTTCATTAGAGTGGAAAGAAGAAAAGAAACTTTACAGTGGACAATATAGAAACTTTACAGTGGCGAGCCAGATTCCTGGGTCCAGCTTACGCAGTTTTGTGTTGAGAATCACAGTTTACAGCTGAAAGAACATTTGTTTGAACACATCAACACCAGTAGGACAGCTATACAGTCGATGTCAGCTTGACCTGTATTACCGATAGGATGCTGTATCTAGGTCAGCGCTTGTTGACAGTTTTTCGCTGTACAGACAGTATTATACAGGACAGTGGTATCAAGTGTAGAAAATATCTGGAGCAGTATTGTTGACATTTCTCAACGTACAGAAGAATCACAGTGTTGTTGAACATAAAGTGCATAGTTCATCGTTGGATCTTCATATGCTCAAAAGAGAAAAAATTGACAGTGTAATAGTTTAGAATTAAATCTATTACTCAATAAAGTGGCAAGTTATTAGAATTAAAATAAACTGTGCCTGCTTTACAACACTATACCTGCAACACATTCCATTCATGACACAAATTATATTGTATGCTATATGCTATTTATGCTTACATGTTATTTGTTATGTATTAAATTAATTTTTGTTCTGTGTGACTAGTACAAGGTATGCCGAGTGACATTGGTCTGGACTAGTATTCTATAGGTACACATTTTCTTAATTGGAAATTTGTTAGCAACAATTTGCTGCTATTTCTGTTAGTTGTGATGAGGTGTTCTTTTCTTCGTTGTTTTTGTTAATAATTTTGTGTTCCTTAGTTTTGTTTGATTTGTTTGTATAATTGTAGGTCTCATCTTTCCTTTCATTTCAGTTCTTTACACCCTTATGTTTATACACTGTGGCGTATTTGTCTTGTTATATTATGGCAGTTATCATCACGGTTTCTGTGATCATTTTTTTCATTTCTCCTATTTAATTTAATTTGATCTCTGCAAATGTTTTCAAATTGTCTTTTCTTGTTTGTCCTTTGTAATGTCTTTAGTTGACATATGACGTATAGTGGTATACACTGATAGTATAGTACAGATCAGTACTTTATGATTGTTATTGTTATAAAACAAAATGTACAAGACCTTTGTAAGGCTTGTCTCCCAAAGTGATTGGTAAAGGGAAATATTTTTTTTCCACAGGTACTCAAGTGATCTTTGATTACATTGAGGTATACAAGACCTTTGTAAGGCTTGTCCCCACAGTATTTGAGATACAGTTATTGTTGTCCACAGGTACTCAAGTTATCATTGGTTATTATAAACCATACAAGTTTGGACTAAGACTAAGTCTATGGTATAGACTTGTCTCCCATTAAAGTGAAATAGGGTAATTTATTTACTTTTTCAGGTTTCTGATTTAAGAAGACAATATGTCTACATTAGATTATTTCATTGCACAAGGAAAATCTCTTGATAAGACTGGAAAAGACTTAGAACAATGGGCTGTTGCTCAATATGACAAAGCATTAGCTGCAGAAGAGAAAAAAATTGCTGCTGCTGTTGAAGAAAGAAAAGCTGCTGCTGAGGAAAAAAAAAAGCTGCGGCTGAGGAGAGAAAACTTCAAATAGAAGAAAAAAAAGCTGCTGCAGAAGAAAGGAAAGCGCTAGCTGAAGAAAAAAGATTAGAAAAAGAAGCTGATACTGCTGCTGAACTTAAGAAATTGCAGATGCAAGTGGAGGAAAGGAGATTTGAGGCAGAACAGAAGAAATTAGAAGCTGATGCAGAACAGAAAAAATTAGAAGTTGCTGCTGCTGCAGAACAGAAAAGATTAGAAGTTGCTGCAGAACAGAAAAAATTAGAAGTTGCTGCAGAACAGAAAAAATTAGAAGTTGCTGCTGCTGCAGAACAGAAAAAATTAGAAGTTGCTGCAGAACAGAAAAAATTAGAAGTTGCTGCTGCGGCAGAACAGAAAAAATTGGAAGCTGCTGCAGAACAGAAAAAATTAGAAGTTGCTGCTGCTGCAGAACAGAAAAGATTAGATAGAGAGGCAGAAGAGAGAAAAGCAATAAGAGAACATGAGTTTGAATTAGAGAAATTAAAATTGACATGTATGAGTAATGTTAATCAGGCATCTGGTGGTAATGGTAAACCCTTTGGGTACAAGGTCAAGGTACCAGCGTTTAACCCTACCAGTGATGACATAACATTTTGGCTTTCTAGATTTGAACGGGCTTGTCGATCTCATAATGTTGACAAATCACAGTATGTGAATCAGTTGTCTGAAAATCTAAAAGGGGAGCCTCTGAGTAAGTTATATTTTGTTGAAGAGGCCGACAAAGATAATTATGATGCTGTTAGGGCAGCTTTGATAAAGAGATATCAGCTGTCTGAGGAAGGTTACCGTCTTTTGTTTAAAACAATGAGACCTGAGGTAGGTGTAGAATTCTCAGATTTCATCTCAAAAGCACGAATTACACTTTCACGATGGATTGAATTATCCAAAACAGAGAAAACATTTGATGGTCTTACGGATTTATTGCTAAGAGACAAGGTCATGTCTTCTGTAAATAAATCATTCCTAGAGTTCTTACATGAGCGTAAACCTGGTACAATAAAGCAAATGGAAGAATATTGTGACCAGTATGCCACGGCACACCCTGACATGATTCTTAGTAACTCTAACATTAAAGAGAGTATGCCAGTTGCTTCGGCAACAGAATATAATCAGAATTACTCACACAAATTCCAAGGAGCTAAAAATAAATTTGATAAAAAGGTTAATTGGAATAAGTATCAAAACCAAGATAACCACTCAAATCAGGGTTCTTCTTCGAAGAACTGGAATCGAGCTGATAGTCCTCGACACGCGAGGGGTACCCATAATGTTAGAAATTCTCGAAAAGGGAGTAGCTATAGGAACTACCCAAGTGCTTCATGGAGACAACAGAAACAATATTACAGGGATACTCAATATAACGAGCATGATGATTATGATCATGAATATTATGATTCAAACCCAAATAGGGGTTATAACAGAGGCAATAATAATTATAGAGACAATTATAACCGAGGTAGATCACAACACAAAAGACATGGTAAATCTTATTACCAGGCTAACTCTGCACAACAGGAGTTCCACGACACCGATAATCAGAATAATGATAAAAAAGACTCCAACAGTGTAGCAAATTCCGCGCTTTCGATTTTGCTAGAGCATCTGAGTGTTCGCAATGCAAAACATTATTCGATCCAACCACAGTGTCTACTTTAAGCTGCGGTCACCCGCTTCCCGCTCTCCATGCGTCAATTGCGCATAATGGAAGGGGTGCTCTTGTCTTTAATAGGGGCCTAATAGATGGTACTCCGGTATCAATTCTTTTCGATTCGGGGTGCACTACCATTGGAGTGAGGCAATCACTCGTAAATCCTTCTCGAGCTACAGGCAATATAGTCAAATGTGTAACATTTGGTGGCACATTGGAGAAGTACTCCACTGCCATTATCAATATTGCTACGCCTTTCTTTACAGGAGAGGTGCAAGTATGTCTCTTGCCGAATCCGATCGCTGATCTTATCATCGGTCGCATTCATGGAGTGAAAGAATGCACTCCACAGCAAATTTCTAATTGGGAAAATGTTAATATGCAATCTGCTAATGCAGTAATCACTAGGGCTCAAGCTCTTAATATGCCACAATCTTCACATTCTGAAGATAATGATGCGCAGATCCAAGATGATCCCTTGGAGATTTCCCACGATTCCTTTATCAAACAGCAGGAAGATGATCCTACTCTAAAGAAATTCTTTATTCTGGCAACAAAAGGTGATCCGAATAAGGATACAAATCGTAAATCTTGGATTACGATGAAGAATGGCGTACTTGTACGTATGGTACAAGACTCCGCTAAGTCCATTCATTCTCAAATCCTTGTGCCTAAAAATATGAGAGTTAAAATCTTACAGCACGCTCATGATTCGCAGTGTGCTGGACATATGGGTTTTTCCCGTACTAAAGCTAGAGTTCTTCAATCTTTCTTTTGGCCTGCTGTGAATAAGGACATACGAATCTATTGTCGATCTTGTAAAGTATGTCAAGAGATTAAATCCAGAGGTCCACGCCATGATGCACCTATTCAGGCTGCAGACATTCCCATTCGGCCATTTCAAAAAATGGCGATAGACATCATTGGTCCATTTAAGATAAAGTCTGCTAGAGGACACCAATTTATTTTGACGTGTGTTGATATGTGCACACGTTGGCCGGAGGCTGTTCCTCTAAAGAGCATAACTACTGCTGATGTCGCAGATGCTCTTTGGTTAATATTTTCTCGTCTGGGGTTTCCAGCAGAAATATTATCCGACCATGGTACCCAACTCATATCGGATACCATGCCTCAAGTAATGTCGACTCTGAAGATAGAGAGATCGCTGAGTAGTATTTATCATCCTATGTCCAATGGGATGGTGGAACGTTTGAATAGAACTCTGAAAAACCTACTAGGTAAGATAACAGAAGATCATCCTCAGGATTGGGATAGGGTTTTACCCGCGGCTCTCTTTGCATATAGAGAGGTCGCCAACGAACATACAGGATTTTCTCCCTTTGAACTTGTCTTTGGCGCGAAACCGCAAGGTCCCATGTCCTTACTTCATGATCTTATAACTGCTGATAATATTGTCGATGACACAAAATCCTCTTATGAATATGTCATCGCACTTAGACACAAGATTATTGAAGCATGCAAATTGGCAACTACTTCTTCTGAATTTGCGAAGCAGAAGGCAAGGGAATTTGCCAATAAAAAGAGATGTTTGCGACAACTTTGTCCAGGTGACAAAGCATTTGTCTTGCTACCTTGTAGGGAAAATAGACTTCTCATTTCTTGGAAAGGTCCGTACGATATAATATCAAAAGTTTCCGATGTTGACTATATCGTCGATATTGACGGGAAGCGTAAAACCTTCCACATCAACATGCTCACGGAATTCCATGAACGTCCTGATTATTTACAACCTGTTTTCCAGGCAACGGACGATTTTCCAGTCCAACATGGACAGTACTCATCTCTGTCAGTAATACAGGATGAGGAAACGAGTTTCTCGGATGTAAATTTACCTTTTCCAATGATTCCTCTTCACTCTAATGAATCATGGAAAGATGTTGCAATTTCTCCAGAATTATCTCCAGGAGAGCAGAAACAAGTTTCTACTATGTTAGAACAATTTCAGGATGTCCTTACTGACATTCCTGGTCAAACTGATGTCATTCAACATGACATTATTCTTACTGACCATAGTCCTATAAGAGTCAGACCGTATCCTATCCCGATACATTTTCAAGCACAGGTAGAGAAAGAGTTAGATGAGATGATAGAGTTAAAAATTATTGAACCATCCACATCAGCATATTCTTCGCCGATGGTTATAGTACGAAAAAAAGACAATAACATACGTCTTTGCGTGGATTATCGCAAATTGAATCAAGTGACTAAATTCGATGCTGAACCTATGCCTTTACTAGAAGAGCTACTTACGAGACTATCGAATTCTCACTTCTTTACTAAACTCGATTTGTCTAAGGGATATTGGCAAGTTCCACTATCCGAACACGCCAAACCGTTTACTGCTTTTTCGACGCCTAGGGGTCTATTCCAATGGAATTTCATGCCTTTCGGTCTTATGAACGCCCCTGCTACATTTGTACGCATGATGCGTCGAATCCTATCTCATCGCTCAGATGTCATTGCGTATCTTGATGACATCTGTCTTTTCAGTGATACTTGGAACGATCACTATAATGGTATAAATGAACTATTGTCTATCTTACGCGAGCATAACCTGACAGCGAAACCATCGAAAGCATGTATTGGTTTTAGCGAAATATCTTTCTTGGGACACCGTGTTGGTCATGGGTTCCTAAAAACAGAAGACCATAATACAAGTAAGATACTTAACATTTCTATTCCTAAGACTAAAAAGCAAGTACGAAGTCTCTTAGGTCTAATACAATTTTATGGACGATTCATCCCGAATCTGTCCTCCATTATGTCACCTCTTTCTTCCTTGCTAAAGAAAGGGTCTCCTAATGTAGTCCATTGGACTCAAGAATGTCAATCCTCTTTGGATAAGGTTAAAACTATGTTTTCTACTTCACCTATCCTAGTATTGCCTTCTAAGGATAAGACATTTATTCTTCGTAGTGACGCTTCATCCACCGGGATTGGAGCTGCACTAATGCAAGAGTACTCTGGAACTCTGCATCCTGTGATGTATATTTCTCGGAAATTAAATGCCGCAGAGAAGAATTACTCGGTCCTAGACCGTGAGTTATTGGCTATGGTTTGGTCAATCCTTAAACTGCAAAGATTTCTTCTGGGCGCGCATTTCATTGTGGAAACTGACCAGAAAGCTCTTACGGCTATTCAGAGCAAAAATCTGAAGAGCGCGAGATCAACGCGATACGCGATTGCTCTACAGCCATTTCATTTTTCGGTGCGAGCTATCCGTGGGTCAGAAAATGTGATGGCAGATATTTTGTCTAGATGCCCACATGATTCATAACTGTTATACAACTTTGATACAGTTGTTTCTATGTTGAAATGTGTACACATATGTAATATATCATATATTGATTGTAACACTACTTAGCGGTTCATTGATATTTATTCACCGCTGATCTTTCAATGTTTTTCGTCTTTGATGATCATGATGTTAAGATATCGTAGATGAAATTTATGTATAAACTAATGTGGAAATTGGGTCATTGCGAATATTGTAGTATGCGTTGGTGACACCTCTCTGGAAATATTAATACTTAGAGAAGTACCTTCTCTAAGGTCATAAAACTTATGCTTATCATCTGCGCATTGTTATTGGTGCGTTGTGAGCCTATTGTATGTTGCTCCCAGATGTGTTTCAAAAAAAAAAAATGTACCATTTTTTTTTCCCGAGGGGTGTGGTAATCTGTTGCGTGCATATTTTGACGCACATATTACAAAAATCGATATGGCTATTTGATATGGAAAAAATATAGACATTCATTCATTTGTGTATGGAAATGCTGTCTATGGGAAAAGCGAGAGAATCCATGTTTGATTCACACTTTTGATTATAGGAGTAATCGTTCTTGATATTGATCCGGCGCATGGATTGCTCTTACGGTTGTACTTATTTTTTAGGGCCAGAAAATATATTAATTTGCTTATTGTGTTTATGGCCTGAATTCATATGTATTACATATTATTAGTACAAGTAGAATCAGTCCTATATTGTATATTTTGGATGGGTAGGCGGGACTAGATTCTTATTATTCCGGTCTAGCGGAAGTATGAGTTGTCTTGACAAGTCGTGATGAGTTCCGATGTACCGTGATAATGGCTGGTACGCACTTTTCAAAGGGCTGGTAGATTGTTAA